>OZ020192.1:32395280-32697780 GCA_963971165.1 Philopedon plagiatum | reverse complement strand
GCAGATATTGCACATTGTACTATAAATATTTAAAAAATATACATAACTTGACACTGAATAGAAGTTCTCAAAATGTTTTTTTAAGATTAACAGCAAGGCGGTAGTTATTTATGTTAATTGTTGTTAATGCTATATCTAGGTTTAATACGACAACACAGTACTTAAGTACACTCCTGAAATTTTTACATTCAGTTAAAAGTTAAAGAACCCAGAACTAGGGAGATATGATAGTAGAGACATTTGACATAAATGATCACGTATTTTTAAAAATCTTTTATAACAGGCGTGGAAAATATTTACAAGAATCAATGATGCGGTTTTGTAGCTGTTTGACAGTTTTTTTTGTAAACGAAGCACTTTAACGCATTGCTTGGGATAAAAGTGTTTTAGGTATTTATGTCTTTGTAACAGACATTTTCAAATATTTATATTTAGTATCAGACAGAATAAATAAAGGAACCCTTCGATATGTTGGCGAAACACAACCGTGATGAACAAACTTAATATAAGACATAAGTATAGGGTTTATAAATATAAGTACACTGTCGACCAATAGACAATTACATATATACAGATTCTCAGTAACTACTGAAGTTATGTTGAAACGTAAAAACATAGGTTATGTTTGCAAGAAACTAAATAAGCTACAGATTGCGATTCACCATAGTTAGAATTCGTTATTTAGCTCTTATGCAAAAAATACTGCTTTTGTACAGCAGTTTTTATGCAGGAGTCAATGTTGACAAAAGAAAGACCGATTCTAAAATGTTAGTATTGGACACGCTAAATCTGTTCCTACACAATACTGTAAACATGAATTGCTTATTAGAGAGTATTTAAAACTATGTACGAAAATCTAAATTTATGAAGCTAACTATTAAAGTATCACAAAAAAAATTAAACCTTTTAAAATATAAAATAAATAGCAATTTAATAATAAAAAAGCTTAAACTTTTAAATCATTATATAACTTGATATTTTATATTTTAAAGGGAGGCATTTTTTCTTATTACTTTAATAGGTAATAAAAATCAATTTGTATTATGAATTTAGATTTTCCTAGATATTTTTACAGAAACCTGGGCTGACACAAAATCGTGCTCGTATTATTGACAAATTTAATGTTTATGATTTCTTATTTTAGTAAGAATAATCGTTCCTTCTGAAATTTCGGATTTTTTTGAAACTTATTACAATAAGACATCACTAATGCGTAATTCGACAAAATGTTTCTTTCAAATTTAAATTAAGAATATTTTTTAATTAAATACAGTGTTGCCGGAAGAAAAAAATAATTTAACCAGATTATTTCATTAAAAAGCACCAAATTATTTTGACATGTGAACCAAGGTGATACAAATTTAATAAAGTGGTCTCATAACTGTGAAGGTCATTAGTTACACGTCATTATTCCTACTTGTCAGTCGTAAGGTGGTGTTTCGTTTGTTTGTTTTTACTTTTTTTATTATTTTGTGGGTTTTTGTCACTCCACCGTTTTAATCCTTATATGTATGTATAGTAACTATAAGATTAATTTCATTTCTTAATTGATTAAATTGGCAGGCTGAGTAACATACGTAGGTACATATTCGGTATATTATAACCTACATTACCTACAAAAGGCGGATTCTAATATTTATCTGCGAGCGTTTAGATAACACTATTGACAGCTACTAATCATGTGGCTACTTCGTACTAATTTCATCCACTCTTGAATAGGAATAGCCGAATCCGCTTGAAAAATAATAGTATTTGACATGTGGTTGTCAAATAGTTGGTAATTCTTAAGTCAGTTATTAATCGGCCCTAGCTTCAAAGGATAATTTGGTTAGTATACGTATTATTTGGCGAGTCCGACGACTATCGTTTCATTGTTTTAACCGATTTTAACAAAATTGGCCGAGAATAATATCTTTACCTGAGTTTCGAATACTAAAAGCAACATTTTTAGAAGGTTTTCCACCAAATCATCAAACAGTCTGAAATTTTCCAGATTTGGTGAAAAATCAACTCTGGCAACACTGATTAAATAAATTAATATACTTTAAGTGCAGGCCTGTCAATAATGGCCTTAACAGGTGCTAAATGTTTTCTTAAAAATAAAGTAACTGGAATATGACAGGTGAGACATTTTTGACGTATGACGTTCCGGCCATCCCTGAAACAATGTTAGGTTTGTTCGTTTGTGTTGAACCCAAGCAAACCCAAATAAACGAACAGACCTTTCATAGTCATATTTTTTGCGTAAAAGCCAAATATTATCTTCGAATGGTATTATTCTTGCGTCAATCTTAACGATGTTTTTTTTTTGTTTTCATGGCAAAGTAACTTTTGCAGCATATTTTGTTTCTTTATATACTTATATTAAATCGTTTCATGGCCAATCCTTATGGTTCAGAAGAACCCCAAAAGTGTTGACTTGAGTATACCCGTACATCGTACACAGTACATATGGCACTTTTATAGGTTAATTTTAATTCTGATAGTATTTATTGTTTTGTGATTCAAAAGAAAATGTGTTTGTAGTTGTTCATAAGGAAATAAGTGACATAACTGGAAAAGAGAGGAAATGATCGTACTTAACCTTTTTAACTCATGCGGTTATTTTGAACTGGTGGAATTATTGATTGCTGTTTTACTTTTTCATCTGGCCTATTTCAGCCATTTTCCATTCTTGATGCCTTTTGCACATGAAAAATACTAAATCTTATTTGTCATACTACCATTGTCTTCATTTGTTTGTTAAGTTATAAAGTTCCGGTTAGGTAATATATTCATCCTTTTAAAATGAAGACTTAAGCTTCACTTGATACCCGTTGGAGTACTAACTAACTGAAATATAATGAACTAAAAACAAATAAAGACGATTAATCCCATTGGCCATTCAAAATATTCTACACTAAATGACTTATGAACCTTTACAAATACTAAATATTCTATTTTCTTACTAGTTTTCCGTACTAAAATGAACATTTTTCTTTAGTAAAATGTAAAAACATATTTGTAGATAGTTATTTTAAACTTTATGTAGTTCCTTTTTCGATTATAGAGATGCTCTATTTAGTAAAGATTAAAAAATATAATTTTCTTTCAAAAAAATCCAAAGTTATTGATGTAAAATCTCGTGGTTTTTTGCTTCATTTATTAAAACATTTTATTGTCAAAAATTAGGTTTTATTATTAGGAATTTTGAAACAATTACTAGACTGGCACACATATACTTCCCTATACTCTTATGATTCAACGGATTTCCCTAAATAAACCTGATTGCGATACGGAGTCACTAATATTCAGGTATGGAAACGTTATAATATTTTGAAAACCGGGGAAACTTGCATAAAAATATTTAATACAGGGTTTTTTAAATTTGTAAAAATCGAATCTATAAAATTAAAATCTTACTCTAACCGAGTCGGTCAAAAGGTGGTTCAAAATTGTTGTATATATATATATATATATATATATATATATATATATATATATATATATATATATATATATATATATATATATATATAGTGACCGGCAAAAAGTTCGCAACATATGGGAAAAATTTTTATTAGGAGAGTATCGGAAAAACTTTCCCAGGGGATCGGTTCTGCATGTCCGATAACCTAAAAATCGATTTTGACATACGTCACGTGACCACTGGTATAGCGTCAAATTAAAAAAAAAATTGTTAATTTACAAAAAGTGAGGTTAGTTGACGAGATATCAAAAAAAGTTATTTGAACAAATTGCTTAGAATTAAATTCTAGGTCCTTGTGCAAAATTTTAAAATTTTATTTAAAAAAATTGGAAAACTCAATTTTTTTTAAATATTTTTTTAACGATTTACAAATTTCCAGTTTTTGCCGTTTAGATAGCTTGCCTAATGTAAAGCCCATGTATCTGGATGAAAATAAACGAATGTAGTAGTTTTTTCTACAATTGACAGGACAAAATTAAAAAAATAGGGTTTCGCCGGACGCTAGCTGTTGCAATGATTTGTATCTAGCAGCAGTGTCAAAATTTTAGAGACATTTCAATGAGATTACATTGAGAAAACCTTAATCGTCTTAAATATATCTGAAGTTCGACTTTTTGTAAAGTTAAGGGGATTAAAATAGATAATAAACAAAAAATTACCTGTTTATTTAATCGAAATTTTATAAACGAAAACCAATGTAAGAAAAACTTAAAAGTAGTCAAATTCTGTACTAACAACACAAAAAATCATTGTTTTTCCTTGGGTGCACAAAATTTAAAACTCAGTATGACCACCATTTCTCTCCATACATACTGTTGTTCTCGAGCGCAACTCTCGATTAACATTTCGGAGCATTTTACGATTTATTTGCAATACACAATTTATAATGACATCCTCTAAATTTTGTATATTCCTAAAGGGTCGATGTTTGTACACAGGGTTCTTTAGGTATCCCCACATAAAAAAATCTAACGGAGTCAGATCTACAATTCTACAATTGACAGGACAAAATCGAAAAAATAGGTGTTCGCCGGACGCTCGCTGTTGCAATGGTTTGAATCTAATGAAATGACTGTATCAAGATTTTATTAAGATTTTTCGCACATAAATTTAACAACCAGGTCTATTTAGTTGTACTTAAAACTACCAAAGCAGGCTCTGAAATTAAAACAACCAAATAATCTAGTAGGTTAAAAACAACAGAAAATGTCAAACAAATTATAATTTGTTTGATTTCAACCTATGTCATTGGTTTATGTCTCGCATCTTACTAAGTTTGATATTTTACATAAGTTTATTAATATTTTATTCCTTAAAATGGCACCCACACTACTTCTTCAGGAAAAGATAGAAATTATTTTAATTTCTGGAGATAATTACAAAAGCCATAGAGAAACAGCAGCAATTTTTAATGAGAGGCACCCCGATAAATCCCTCCATTATTCCACAGTATCTCGTCTAGTCAATAAATTTAAAGAAACGGGATCGGTAGAAAATCAGTATAAAGTTTCCCATGAAAAACCGGTAACAGGTGACGAAGGTTCTCTGGATGTGTGTTTGTCGATCACAGAAACACCCCAATTAGCAGTTAGTCAAATATCGGAGATCACTAACATTCACGAAAGATCTGTGCGGAGGATATTAAAAAGAAACAAATTTCACCCGTACAAACCTAAATTTGTACAAGTATTAAAAGATAGGGATTATGACGCCCGCTTCGATTTTTGTGCCTGGTTCCAGGGTATGATTGAGGAAGATTTTAATTTCCCAAAGAACGTTCATTTCTCGGATGAAGCTACATTTACCTCTAACGGAACCGTCAGTTCACAAAACTGTAGATGGTGGGCCACCGAAAACCCAGACTTTGTAATTCAGAGTAAAGACCAATATAGTTTTAAGGTTAAGGTGTGGTGCGGAATTTTCAACCTCAGAATAGTGGGACCGTTTTTCTTTAGAGACAATTTAAATTCAGAACGATATTTAGAATTTCTACAAACTGAGATATCTGACTTTTTAGACAATTTGTCATTAGCCGAAAGAAGAAATTTATACTTTCAACAAGACGGAGCTAGCATTCATTCCACAAATGAGGTGAAGAGATGGCTGGATCAAGAATTTGGAAACCAGTGGATAGGACGGTTTTCTGAAAATCCGTGGCCTGCGAGATCACCAGATCTGAGTCCGTTAGATTTCTTTATGTGGGGATACCTAAAGAACTCTGTGTACAAACATCGACCCTTTAGGAATATACAAAATTTAGAGAATGTCATTAGAAATTGTGTATTGCAAATAAATCGTAAAATGCTCCGAAATGTTAATCGAGAGTTGCGCTCGAGAACAATAGTATGTATGGAGAGAAATGGTGGTCATACTGAGTTTTAAATTTTGTGCACCCAAGGAAAAACAATGATTTTTTATGTTGTTAGTACAGAATTTGACTACTTTTAAGTTTTTCTTACATTGGTTTTCGTTTATGAAATTTCGATTAAATAAACAGGTACTTTTTTGTTTATTATCTATTTTAATCCCCTTAACTTTACAAAAAGTCGAACTTCAGATATATTTAAGACGATTAAGGTTTTCTCAATGTAATCTCATTGAAATGTCTCTAAAATTTTGACACTGCTGCTAGATACAAATCATTGCAACAGCTAGCGTCTGGCGAAACCCTGTTTTTTTTAATTTTGTCCTGTCAATTGTATAAAAAACTACTACATTCGTTTATTTTCATCCAGATACATGGGCTTTACATTAGCCAAGCTATCTAAACGAAAAAAACTGGAAATTTGTAAATCGATAAAAAAATATTTAAAAAAAATTGAGTTTTCCAATTTTTTTAAATAAAATCTTAAAATTTTGCACAAGGACCTAGAATTTAATTCTAAGCAATTTTTTCAAATAACTTTTTTTGATATCTCGTCAACTAACCTCACTTTTTGTAAATTAACAATTTTTTTTTTAATTTGACGCTATACCAGTGGTCACGTGACGTATGTCAAAATTGATTTTTAGGTTATCGGACATGCAGAACCGATCCCCCGGAAAAGTTTTTCCAATACTCTCCTGATAAAAATTTTTCCCATATGTTGCGAACTTTTTGCCGGTCACTATATATATATATATATATATATATATATATATATATATATATATATATATATATATATATATATATATATATATATATTCGAATAAAATGCCTAAACCTCTAAATGGCATCGTTTTTTATTTTACGATACTTATTATCTTTTCATGCTGATTTCACAAATATCGGGCTGTGTATAATTTTTTTTGTCTCCGATTTTAAACATTTTTACTAAGCTTTACATTTAGGGCATATAGAAGGTGTGTTCCGTCTGTCTGTCAGTCGGTCTATCTGTAGATAAATCCTTGTAACGCGCTCAGCTCTTGTCTGAAAACTCACCGTTGCGCAAAATTTGGGACGAATGGCCACTTTACCCATCACCCAAATTTGCAATTTTTTAAATTTAATATGATTACATTTTAAAAATAATTTTAGGTAAAATTAGCTGCCCAATGATGTTTAAAAAAATCCCATCAAATCCCATGTCCGGGATGCACATTCGTTAACTGCACCCATTATAGACCGTTCGGAAAGCCGAGCGTTAGCGTTAAATTGGGGCCAAGCGAATCGGAGAGCACCCTAAGGTCGGAACACGGTTAGGGGCCCTGACAAGTCTCTTTCCTCGCAGGCGAAGAGACTTGTCAGGGCCCCTAACCAGGCTAACCCTGTTCCGACCGCATTTCTCCGTTGTCATTTTCATAAATGGCAGCATACCAATATGACAGAATCAGTTAAGTGCAGACGATATAGTTGCGAAGTTTATCTATATCATCTGCAGCTAACAAGGCAACGCTCGGCTTTCCGAACGGTCTATAATGGGTGCAGTTAACGAATATGCGTCCGGGATATGGGATTGAGTGACGAATTTTTCACCCCATGTTAACTTTTGTTCCACTCGGCACTAAAAGACGAAATTTGCAACAGAGGTTATTTCAATCCTTAAAAGACGCCATAGTGACTTATTTTTACCAGTAAGGCTACCAGAGATGTGGAAAATGACTTCTTTTTTTGGGAAAACGCACTTTTTTAACCGCTGTATGTCCGGTATTTGATTTTGACAGTTCCATGCATTGTTTAAATTAATTTGTGACTAAAAAATAGTAGATTTTCCTGAAATTCTATGGAATTCCTGGAAAAAAAAACGTTCAACGCGAATTGAAGCCGAGATTTGGCCCAAAATTTTTAGTACAACAAAAGTTAACATGGGTATATATATATATATATATATATATATATATATATATATATATATATATATATATATATATATATATATATATATATATACATATACGTACATACATCCCATTCCTGGGACGTCCCACGGACGTCCCGGAATGTCCCATAAGATCCCAACGACGTCCCTGGGACGTCCGTTTGGAACAGGTCGGGATGTATCTGGGATGATCCCATGAAGGTTACACAGGACATATATGGGATCATCTTAGGACCTTAGCAATTCCAAACAGTCCTAGTACTGACACAAAAAAAACGCATTTTGGGGTAATATAAAGTGATTATAATATAGAATCATAAATACAATAAAGATTCCAACAGTATTTTATTTTTTACACTTTATACAAAAATTTTCCTTGGGACGGCAACATGAGACGTCTGTAGGACGTCACTTTGGGGACCAATTTGGGACCTTTCTAACGTCCAGAGGACGTCCCAGGGACGTCTTAACTGGGATCATCCCACCTGGGACGTTGCGGACCAAAATGGGACGTCCTGGGGATCATTGTTTTTTACTGGGATGTATGTATGTATAAGCATACCCTGAATATGTTTTATATACTTTTTATATTTTTAACACTACGAAAGTTGTATAAACGTTTTTTTTGTAAAGACTACATGGATCTTTAGAAAAACAAATTGCTGCCATAGAAGTCTCAATAAGAATTAATTTAAGCGTACAATAAATTAGTCGAAAACATATACAGGATGTCCGAAACGTCTTAGTATGGGCAAATTTCGTTGCTAGTTAAGATAGAGAAACCAAATTGTAGGTGTATCTTATTGGTTAATAAATAATCTACTTTTGTAAGTAATTTTACTTTTTCGTCAAGGGGTGACGCTCGGAAATTGCTGTCAAAGATTTTAAATCCAACCCTATGCCGTGTGGTACCTCATTTTAAAGGTCTTCAAAAAAGAAACATTTTACCGCACACCCGAGGTCCGTATCTTAATTCGTTTTTTAAATGGCAAGCCTTCAAAAATTAAAAATCGTGAAAAAGAAATTAAAAATTTAAATACCTTTATTTCTCTTATTACTTTAAAACTTGTTCAAAATGACCACCATGAACTTCTGGGCAATAATAAGGTCGATTTTGGAACTCTACCAAGAAGTAAGTGCCATTCTCGAAAATGTGAAAAGTGAGTTCCAAAATCGACTTTATTACTGCCAAGAAGTTCATGGTGGTCATTTTGAACAACTTATAAAGTAATCTGAGAAATAAAGGTTTTTAAATTTTTATTTTTTTTTTCACGATTTTTAATTTTTAAAGGCATGCCATTTAAATATGAATTAAGATACGAACTTCGGGTTTGTAAAATGTTTCTTTTTTGAAAAGCTTTAAAATGAGGTACCACACGGCATAGGGTTGCATGTAAAATTTTTGACCACAACTCCCTAGGGTCACCCCTCAAGGAAGTTAAAACAGTTAAATAACAAAAAAGTAGATTTATTAACCAATAAGGTACACCTCAAATTTGGTGTCTCTATCTTTACTAGAGGAACGATATTTGCCCATACTAAGACTTCGGACACCATGTATATTCGGTATAGAGCTAATACCGTGTTGCCTTTTGTCCGCAACATGGAGCTTGACCGCGAAGCTTTAATCCTGCGCAGTTCGCAGTTTCGTGTTTAGAATAAACCTCGAGCAGGACCTAGAATCATCGAATAACCCCTATATCTGTATGATCCGATGCAGACTGACGTTTCTGAAACAGGAGACTAGAATATACAAATATCATGAGACACAACGTGCTCTGTTTGTCGAGACTTGTTTCTTAAATTTTTAATTAAAGGTCCAACTCCAACCAAAACAAGTAAATGGTAGAAGTTTTCCTGGTTCGTTCTGTATAACTCGTTAAACCTATCAGGAGGGTTGGACATACCCAAAACACAATTACAAAGTTCAGCTTTTTAGTCTGACAGGCGACCGTCGCGTCGTCTGCTACCAGCAACAAACCAGCTTTTAGTAAAAAAGAACAGACATTATGACGAATCAAGAAGTGTACAACCCTGTACAGAATATTCCATGTGAGTCCTGTAAGACCAGAATCTGTTTTTTTTTTTTCACAATAAAACGGTTTCATGCTGTACCCGATGTCGTAGGATTTCGGACGGTTGCTGTCTGACTCTTTAGTGAGATAATATTTTTACATAGTCCTGCCCCCATAATTGTCTTGTAAAATTTGTAAAAATTTAGAATATTAGAGTTTTAAATTTTTTATTGTGCCTAATTTAATGACTATTCGTCCGAAGTGAGATCCAAGTTATATTGATGTTACCTCAAAAAGCAGAGAAATGGTAAAAAACAAAAATTTAAATAATGCTAAGCTTCCCCACTTTTTGTTTTTAAATATTATGCGCCAATTTAAATCCTTATGGACATTAAAAAAAAACTCAAAAAGACGCACCAGAGAAGCGACAATTGAACGAGGTTCACACGGGGCAATACAAACAATTGTTTGTGCATGAATGAACTATTTCAGAATAAGACAATGACTAACCTGTTGTCTTCCGAGATAGCCTGGCTTTCTCTCTACCTAAAGACAATGTATTTTTTCATTATCTTGTGACGGTGCTACAGCGCTCGGGTTTCGGGACAAGACAGTACGACATTAAGCGTAAAGGTATCTGCACACATATCAGATCAGTCTCCGATGCGTCGGATACGTATCACTTGTATCTGGTTTGTTAATTTTGAACTGCGCCTGACGAGTGTGGATAAGCTCATTTCAAGAATGGAGAATATATTTCGGAACTGCGACAAGACCGACCTGACGGGACGTGACTGATGTGTGAAAATAGACCTTATTACGGGATTCACCCGCGGCAATACACCGACAAGCGCGGATCTATGGGGGGGGGGGGTAAATCCCCCGCCCGCCCAAACAAATACAAATTTACCTAATACAAAATATTTATTTTTCCAAAATCGGGGGCGCGGCCCCTGAATACGACCCTGTTTACCCCCCCCCCCCAGAATAGTTGCCTAGATCCGCCCTTGTACACAGAACAAGACAATTACTAATCTGTTCTTTCGAGATAGCCCGGCATTCTATCTACCAAGACGATGTATTCTTTCCACATTGTCTTGAGATCGTGTGAACACGCTCGGGACAAGGCACAAGGACAATCCGCGAGACAAAACAATACTGTATTGACCTATGCTTCGTGAACAGCTTACTTGTGCATTACAAGACGGTGTTCATTTAATCGTCGTAGTCAAGGATCCACGACACCGTGGTCTTTAAACAATTATAAACAAGTTATAGCTAGTTAGTAGACAATCAGACAGATCTAGAGGGCTGAACCTAGATCACTCCAATTTTGTAACGGGGGGAGGAGTGAACACGAATTAGGAAGTTATTTTGTAGCTGCACAAAAATCATTTTCACACTGCATAAGCTTGGTTTAAAATAAGGCCTACTATGGCGATGAAATGCGCGCAGGTAAGCTGTTCGCGAAGCACGGGACAATATATTGCTGTTTATGTTGCTTCGCTCCTTTACCTAGATAATACACTGAGAAAACAAACTAAGCTTCACAATGACTTATCCGGACAATGAGCTAACAAAGCGGAGTTCTGGCTGTGGTCAACTTTCGAACAAGTAAATATTACACGTTTGCACTTACTAGCCAGCGTTATTATATCCATTTCAACTGACGTGAGTGTCATCAATTTTTCTAGCATTTACACGTTCTTTCCTACTCGCGAGTCTCGGATTTTAATACTAGGCTTGTCATACTGGCGCAACGTGAATATGTAAATGTAAATTTGCTGCTTGGTTCACTAAACAAATGTATGGTGTAAAGTAAGCCAGTAGTGAATGCGCTATCGTTCACTATGATGCTATGCTCGGTCGATGTGGACACAACACCGAAGCGAACGAGCATGCGGTGCGCTCTGCGATTCCTACTCGCTAACTTTCGCTCGCGTTCTTTCGATTGAGTTTATAAATAAATAAATGTTTGTATTTTGTAATACTGTCAGTTCTTTCTGGTGCCTCTTTTAGACAAAAATTGATTATTGGATTTTTCAACGTTGTACCTTTTTATTTGTATTTTAGTTTAATCAGACGAGCATAAACATAATAATTTATTCCCATAGTTTGGTAAAGGAAGTTAAAATAATTACTATTATTGTCCATTCTCTGTTAGTGTTTAAATTAGCAATAAACAAATAAAATCAATCAAAAGTTGTAAAAAAATTATATTGAGTGTAATAAGCTAACTTATCCATTGATCTAAAAACTGTTTATATAAGAAAATTAGGCCTTCTATAAGAATTGATGTACATTTCTTAAGATTTATCCTTTTTAGAGCATTATATGCGAATACTGCTTAGCAGGTGAATTTTTATTTTGTAAATAATATTAGTTATAATAAATTATAATTATTAATTTTGTATTTTATTTAATGATATTTTATAATTAAAAAAAATGATCAGTATTACAAGCTCTTGTACACTAACTCAAGTATTATGCATTTTGCAAAAGTGATATTTTGTATATTATACAGTGCTTTCATTTCAAAACTAGCCACCCTCAATAAAATTTGTTTTGAAGTAAATTCGCTTTAAACAAAAAACACTTCAATTTAAATATCGAACCAATACATATTTAATTCTAGTTTTCACCAACTACCCTTACTTTCAAATGGCACTCCTACTTTGTAATACATCATTTCGAAGGCCGTAAAATCCTGATATAACCACGTTTTAAAAATTGAATTCGGTCGATTCCAAATGAGTTAAGATCAAAAATTATAAGACCGTATGAACATTCGTGACTCGACGGTTCTCGACTCACCAATAACTTATTTTCATCAATATGAAAATTTTGGAAATTCCACTTTAGTAAGTGTTAAAAATGTGTTCATTATTGATAATACACTGTTTTCGAACTCTACGCGGACGCTCCAATATGACGAAGCCTCCGCCATCACATTAAGCACTATGCATGTAACAGAATGGTTGGATCAAAGATTTTCTGGAAAATGAACTGGCCGGCGAGCTCTCCAGATATGTCACCGTTTGATTTATTCTTCTGGGACCGCTTAAAACGGTCGTATTATGCATTTATCTAAGAACACCAAGCAGAACTATCCCCAAACAATTCGCTGCCAATTCCACCCTGATCCCTCCCCCCAATTTCGCTCTTCCAACCGCTAAGTCTGTACCCCACAAAATGCCCGATATAATTCTTAAGGTCAAACAAGTTCAAAAAATTCTTCTATCCCTCGACACCAAAAAGTCCTCTGGTCTGGATGGCATACCAGCAATAGGGAATATGCATATAACCCAAATCTGAAATATTTTTTTTATATTCTCTACATAAATTAAATGTGCATGGCGGTTGCTGTTATCCATTTATTTTGGTCTTTATTAACAAAAAAACGGTTTAAAACTGCAAATTTTCGCGCGAGTTTCGAAACTTGTACAACCTGATCCCATTGGCTGTGCCGTCAAAACTGAGCTTATGACTCATCATGAGTACATGGCGAATTCCAGTGTTGGAGAGTCATCGAAAACTCAATAAAAATGGCATTTAATGCGTAACTCATCCAATGAAATATCCCTGCACTTAGAAGGTTCCTAAAATCTTATTCATGTATACTTTAAGCCGAAATCGGTCCAGGAACCTTTCAATTTTGCAACAAATATTGGCATTTTTGACATATCATCTTAATAATTTCAAGTAAATAAACTGCAATTCTTTATTTTCATGGCAATCTTGGAAAATTCAAAAATTTTCAAATTTTAGATGTCCCCGATGCAAGTAAACCTTTTTAGTTATAACTTTACCGAAAAAATATAAGCGATTTAAATTAGTGGGAGGTATTTTTAGATAATTAATGGATAAAATAAACCCAAAAAGAATCGCTAAATAGGGTAAATAGTGTGGAATAATGTCGGTTAAAAATAGGATTTGTCGGAAAAAATCAAGAAAATCCAATTTTTACCCCCTAAATACGCTCCCGGATGACCCATTCGGTATTCATTTTACAGTGTGATTAGCCCTTTATAAGATAGTGTTGAAAAATAGATAGGAAAAAATACAGAGTGATTCAAATGTACCGATGCACAAAAAGTAAAAAAATCGAAATTTAATCGCCGATTGCTCCCTTCCTATAGAGAATGAAGAAATTAAAAAATATGGATAACACATACTTTGACGAGCTCTTTCCGATGACGTATATGGGATTTTAATTTGAACCATTTTGACCCCACAAAAAATTAAAAACCGCGAAATATTTGGGTCAAAAATCTAAATTTCCAGTTTTTCCAAATATTTCCATTTTCCAGTGATTTTAGGTTTAGGTAAGTGTATTGCAAAAAAAGTATTTGAGATTTTAAAGTTTCCCTTGTAAATCCGTTTTTCGATCTGGCGGTTTGTTTTCGAGGTATTAGGTACCAAAGAGGGGTCTGGAACTGGCATTTTTCGACCTAAAAAATTCAAAAGAATTAAGTACTTGCCATTTTCTGATCCTCACCAGTTTGAGTTGAGTTCTGAAGCTCCGGGTCCCCTACAACCTCCGAAAATTTACATCGATTTAATTCTCATTTGCGACCTGTACCCGATTTCAACGGAAATCGAGGATATTTCGACTTTGACGTTTAATAGCTCCGAAACGAAACATCCTGTATAACTGAGTTTTTTACCGAAGTTAGTTGAACTATTCCTCTATCAACCCAAAAAATTCGATTTCACTCTCTGACTTTTCGAGAAAATCAAACCTGTTCGACTTTGGGATAACCTTTCGTTAACATGTAGATTTTTGCAAAAATTGAGAATAAATTCTCTAACCACCTGAAAATTCCTTATACAATAAGGATTTCAACAAATAATGGTAAAACAGCTATTCTCCGGGCTATATGCCCCTCCGAGCGCTGAATTACATACCAAAATTTGCCGTATTTTCTTCTAACACAGTTAGATAATATTGTATAAGGAATTTTCAGGTGGTTAGAGAATTTATTCTCAATTTTTGCATATTTATATGTACCCCTGACAAGTAGACTTTCATTCATATGTAGATTTTTGCTGATCTCCTGACGTCACTTTTCAAGGACAAACGTGGTTGCTTTTTAAATTGTAATAAATTATACCGAAAAGTAAACATTTTTTGTAGCTAAATTATCCTAGTAATTTTCTTCAAAATATTTTGTTTGGGTTTGTAATGACTTCATTAAACGCTTTATGCAATAAAAAAATATGTGCATATTCCTTATTGTTCTAAAAAAATGCGCTCCAGAACTTGCACCCATCTTAACTCGTCTTTTCCAGATCTCTTATGACAGGGGTATCTTCCCAGATGGCTGGAAGACTGCTCGTGTGCAGCCTGTCCCGAAGAAGGGTTCCAAGTCCCTTCCATCCCACTATAGACCTATTTCTCTTCTCTCCGTTGTCAGCAAAGTTATGAAGAAAGTAATCAACTTTCAAATTCTAAAATATCTGAAAAACACAAAATCATCCATGACAGACAGTACGGATTTCGTCACCAAAGATCCACAGCTGATCTCCTTAGCTTTGTCACACATAACTGGAACAAGTCTCTTGAATTTCATGGCGAATCTCAGATTGTTGCTCTCGATATTTCCAAGGCCTTTGACCAAGTATGGCATGCCGCACTCCTCAACAAACTACCTTCTTACGGTCTTCCTACCAAACTATGTACCTGGATCCGCACCTTCCTCTCTAAAATCGGCGCATATCTGTTGTGGTTGACGGTCACTCATCTCTGACTTCCATGCCATCAATGCTGGTATCCCCTAAGGTTCAGTCCTGGCACCAACCCTGTTTCTTCTTCACATTAATAACCTGCTCTCTTCAACTACTAATCCCATCCACAGTTATGCTGACGATAGTACTCTTCACTCCAATATTCATTTTTCCAGAAAAGTTTCGAATCAGGAGTTGGATAATGGACGCAGATCTATGTACCTATCCCTTTCCCAAGATCTTCAATTAATCTTAGACTGGGGTGCCAAGAACCTTGTTCAGTTGAACGCCTCCAAAACCTAGTCTTGCTCCCTCTCACGCAAAAAATGTGGCAACGCTTACCCCATCCACATGAATGGCCAAGCCCTACAAAACAACGAAACATTCGATCTCGTTATCGTCGCTTTCGAACATGATCTCAGCTGGCATAAACACATTACTTCAGTAGCCACATCGGCAGCTAAAAAGCTTGGATTTCTCTTTCGAGCCAGAAAATACTACTCCCCTTCCAACTTATACACTCTATGTTTCCCAAATAAGACCTAACCTAGAGTAATGCTCCCACATCTGGGGAGCGGCATCACCTTCGACACTTCAGATCCTTGATTCTATCCAAAAGAGAACCATTCGACTCATCAATGTCTCAGCCCTCACGAGAAAACTCCCTTCTCTCGCTCATCGCCGCGCTGTAGGGGATTTATCCCTTTTCTACCGCTACTTCCACGGATTTTTCGCTGAAGAACTAGCCGGTATTATTCCCCCCTTGAATGTCTCTAATAGAACAACAACAGGCGCGTTACGTATGCATCCCTTTACTGTCCAGCTACAAAAGCCTGGAACAGACCGCTTCTCTCGCTCATTCATACCTAAGGTCTCCAGATTATGGAACAAATTGCCTGCAGATGTTTCCCTTCTCGTCCCAACCTCCAATCCTTCAAATCCCGTGTCGACTACATTTCCCTTCTCTTCAGACACCCACGGTACGTTAGTACTTAGGCTTGAAGTCTACGTGGGATGCCTCAGATAAAAAAGACTAATATTACTTGCATATAAGTAGGTTGTTACTGTTATTTAGTATTACTGAGATGTGCAAGTTGAAATATATTTTACATAGGATACAGGGTGATTTTTTTTTTAATTTTGCTGCAACTCTGGAATATCGGTTTAAAGTAAGTAATTTACACCAAGCCGAGGATTTTACAAGGACAATAAGATTTTTATACAGAGTGGAAAAATATCTAGTTTTACTACATGTCCAATTATTGAACCGGCTCTTGTTACTATTGACGAAATAGTGTGCATTTTGGAATTTTATTATACTTACCGTTATTTCGCCAGAGAAGTTCTGTGCAAAGACTTTTGCAGACTTTTTAACATTGTTGCAGTTATTTGCTTACAAAAGACCTACAATTTACTAAAATCACAATTTTACTTGGTAAGTTTCCCTGAAAAAAGTGGGCGGCAAGAGTAAATTTTTTGCGGGGAACGGTTTTAAAGGAAAAGTACAAAATAAACTTTGATTCCTTGACGAAGTATTTTTTATAGCAAAAAAAACAATCTTAAAAATCACAAAATAGTAGGGATGTGAGCTGATTACTGTTTTACAGACGCTAGATCGTCAAGAGCCTCAATTTTTTTTTTTTAGCTGCGATCACAAATCGTTCTAAGTACACATTCCTCACGTTTCAGTTACCAAGCCCCTTCAAATAAACTGGAACTTCATTGTTGTTACACTATAAAAATCATTTATATTCCATTACAAGGTAATAAATTACATTGTATTTCATTTATAAACGCCTTTGTCAATAACGTAATGTGCAAAAACGGGGAAATGGACAATGACGGAATGAGTCTGAAATAAAGGAACTTATATAAATTGATCATATATTTAATTTTATGCCTAATACAACATTAAGACTTATAGAAAAAAACACTTATTTACTCCTAGGCTAGAATCTATTATGTTAAAGTGTTGTAACAACTAATTCTAGTAGAACCAAGTTTACAAAATAAAACAGGCATTCCTATAACCATAACAAATAATTCTGTCTTAAGCTAACATTTCCATATCACAAAATTTCGAAACAATCAAAAAAGTTTTATAATAAAAGTTTTAACAAAGTGGACAATAAAACATGAAATGGGTTGGTTTTCAAGTGTACTTTCTATTTAAGTTACTTTGGAACGTCTATCTTAACCCTGGCTGTTTTCATTATAGTCCATTTTTTATTCTTTTAGATATCCAAAAATATATTTGCTCTCAGCTATTGATACAATTTTATTCAATCTACGACTTCTTATCTACATTCTGTGTTCCATTTACACCATATAAGCCTTAAATCGAAGTGACGATGTCAAAGAGCGTGGCAAAAGCAAAACACAGTTACAATAGCTCCTAAAAACTGTGGGCACGAGAAGAGCACTGTGTACTAAAAACAATTTGATTTTAGTTTATTTTTGAATAGCAGCTAAAAATTATGACAGGTCAGGCAATATGCAGTAAAAATGACTTCCAGGTGACCTTGTAGAATGCTCCGTATAAGTTAAAATACAGTCCTTGGTCATAAGTTCACATCAGTGACATGATATCCGGAAACGAAGAGAATGGTAACTGTTTTGGGACAAAAAAGGACGATAAGCCGAGCAAACCTAATTTAAACTCAAAAATAAGGTCAAATAAGGAGCCTGAAAGTATAATTGATGTAAGTTAGTATAAAAAGACACCAAAAAATTATATACTGTTGATCTCTTAGCTTAGAAACGTACTCTAAAAAGCATGTGGAACCAAAATCTAAAAAGTTTCCGCTCGCCCAATTGTCCCCATGAGTACCTAGCCAATTTTGTTTTTTTTTACATTTTTTAACACAGTTAATCGAACTGAAAAATTGTTATTTGTAGTAACATTCGTCATTAAATTTTACACAAAAGTCCTATTTATATTAACACTTTGACTAAACTCCACACAATTCTTGAAAACGACGTTCGTTGAAATTATGTTTTAGTATGCAGTTAAAGCCGGCGCTACACGATGCGTCGAACGTTGACTTCAACGTTGGACCGAACGTTTGAGTTAATTAAGTTCAGACAGTTGGTATGGCAAATGTTTCCGCTACACGATGTGGCGAATGATTGATCCGATACATCTGAAAAATATTTGGTGCAAACGTGTGTCTAGTAGTTGATTTAAAAATGGAGGAAAATGATGTTGCAATTGCTGTTTTTCTTCGAAGTCGGCGAACGGACGGAGGAATTCCTTTTGACTCGGGTCAAGAATACCGACAATGGCCGGAAAGTATCCAAGCACGATGAACGTCGGCCACACGATGGTGTTCGTAGCATCGTGCAGCGCCCGCTTGAAGTTGTATTTTATCGGGACTATCTTTAACAAAAAAAAAACGATTATGTGGACAATTCGAGAATAGAATCTCTGAAAATTATTTCTTGAAAACTTGAAATTGACCGGTGTAAAATTGACGAAACTACTCGGTAGCGAGCCCAATTTCGAGCGATGTGAAATTTTTTTGAAACAGCTGCCGTTTTTATATGAAATAAAAGAAAAATAAATGCCTTCCTCAACTTTAAGCCCATTCATTGCAGAAAAAAAAGGGCTTTTTTAATTTTTGATTTCTCGTGAAGCGTTATCGTCTCACCGCGAAGGCTCGGCAAAAAATGGATCCTTCCTGCAGCCGCGATATATACAGGCATTAATATTTTTTAACGAAATTATTAGGTGTGCCCGTGCGTGTGTGTGTTCGCGCGCGCGCGCGCGAATTAATGGCGTTGGTTAAAACCAAACAGCCAGCATCCAAATTATTCTTATAATATTAATAAAACACTTTAAGATAAAAAAAATAAAGGTATTAACAAGAGTTCTAGTAGGTATTAAAAAAAGCCTGAAAGACGCGAATTTTTCGGGTCCAACCACCGGCAAACCCCCTTCAGACTGTAATTGTTTTCAGTAAGTTTCATGACAATTAACTGAAATGTGCCAGTATGCTTTTAGAATTACCATCATACAAAAATAAAATGGTTTAATTAAAATTATGAATTTTGTGCAGCTTCGAATTTTAGGCACCTTTTATGTAGCATTTTCCTTTAGATTTTAAAAAAATAGAGATAGTTTAGTTTTATGTAAACTGAGGCGTCGGACGTCAGGTAAACAATTTTTTTAACGGAACTCAATCGCGAATGTTCTTGCAAATAACAATTCTTGTCGTTTAACTATTTTGTACGAAAGTAAACTTCATAAGGAGTGGTATTTGCCAAAATCAGCGGTGTTGAGACACTTGGCAGATGGGAACACTTTAGATTTCTCATTCCCCATTCTTATAAAGGGTATGCTATTAAAAAACAAAAAATTTCTCTTAAAATTACTAATTTACCTAAACTAAAATAATAATAAAACTAATTTTGGATAAATGCCATAAATCGTTAAATTGCATTGTATCCTTTTATAAAAACCCATAAGTTGATTTATGACTCCTATATAGTAAATTGAATAGAAGTAAATTTGCAATAACCCACTTTTTCAGAAAACAACTTTAAGTATCTAGCAAGTAATGAATATTACCAAAAATTGATGCCTAAAACACTCACGTTACTTTAAATAAAACCATAAAAAATAATATATGGTATGTGTAAAATGAAAAACATACATTTAAAACAAACGGGACAATAAGGGTCGGCGGATCGTGTTTCGCATTTATGTATTTAGTAATAATAAATGAAGATCTTCGAAGAACGATATAAAAGTACTCATACTGAGGGTCCTACAGATATGAAATTAAGCCAAGCTGACAACGGTGCAGCAAGTGATTGATGAAGCGTTTTTAAACAAAGTAATTTACTGTTTGAACAAGATGCACGTTTTACCAAACTAGTAAATGAATTTGTCGGACATCTGTACTGCGCAAATGAGGTGAATTGTAATAATTTTATTTCATTTTCGCATCTTATTTATTGTGAACATTTATTCAAAAAAATCCGAATTTTCATGAATTTAGTTGAGCATCTGTTAGAAAATGGTTATTTTTGAAAATTAAGTTCACGGAGATGGGAAGTTTATGCTGTAATCTCACTTTGAATTTTTATCTTTCCTTCTTACATATGTTGTTTTGTGTTCATGTTCCTTTTTTTTGAGATTTTGCCCATTTCTATGATCTGAACGTTAAATATTAACGGCAGTGGGACGGGCGTGAGAATTTCAAGGTTTTACTTGCCTAATTCTTAAAAATAATAAAACACTCTAAAACACATTTTTATAAGGTTCCACGTCAAGTAAAAAATATTTTTTTGCGATTGAATAAAATTTTCGTTGGAATAATCTTCAAAGTGCGTTGCCACGGTAATAAAAAAATTAAATCAGTTACATAATCTTTACATTCTCGAATAACGGATCGGTAACATTTTTTAATGCAGGGGGTGCGGCTGTTATGCCATCAAATAATTTTTATTGCAAATTTAACACTCGCGGTAATGAGAAAAATTTTGGAGGAAACTACATTTACCTTAAAGAATCGGATTTCAAGATAGCAACAGGTGACAGTGTTGTTACTCATTTTTTATCGACTCTCCATCACCTCCTCCGCATTCTCCGGCATGCGCAGATTCGATTGCCCTAACGGAGTTTCTAACAAGAGCCTTCCCCATAAGCAACCTCATCTGGCATTTCCAAGGATACAGGGGCGAGGTGATGTCGCGTTGATAAGGGACTCGTAAGTAATTTGCAAGTCAACATACTTTATCACATTGCATGTAAAGGCCTATTATATGATATAGTGTTGTAAATATCCGTATTCTTTAGATATCCGAATAATACGGAATCGGAATCAGCTAATATCCGTATCCATTATCTGAATACGTATCCATTTCTTGACCCGTGCGAAAGCGGTTACAAATCATGTATACGTATGCAACACTAAAACATTTTCTATCCGGATATCATATCATTCGAAGTCGAAGGTTAGGGATAAGAAGGCACCGTCGTTCGTTCTCGTTTGAATTCGGTTCGGGCGAGGCGGGCCAAGTTTAACCAATGGGTCTCATCCCATATGATACCCGTTACCCCGATAACTATGCTATCTTTTTTTAGGAAATGTCATTAGAAAGAGAAAGCATAAGATCAAATATGCCAAATCGCAGACCGTGTTGTTCGCTTAAATTCGATGCCGATTCCGTTTTCTCTTTGCACTTTGCATTTGTAACCACCCGATGCGAATTTATTTTGATTCCGAATCAAGTTCTCGGCCGGTTACGGATAATCCGGATTCTTTTAGTATTCAGATCCAACGGATTTTTGGATACGTATCCTTACATCACTAATATGATATTGCCGGAATTCATATTGTGAAATTAAAAATTTTATTTATATTTTGAAAGCTATTAACAAAAACTACCCAAGGTTGTGTTTGATCTGGGAAAACATACTATCCTCAGCTCAAGCTTGACGGCTTAAAAGTAAAACAACGTGAACAAATTAATTGCAGGTAAAACTGCTCCGCCTGCGGTGTAACGACTGTACAGTGTTATTTGTTCTAGTCAATTACTAAGCAACCGAGTGTTCAGTCAAAATAAATTTTAACTGAATAAACATAACTTCTTGTAACATTACCCCTGACATTTTAGTTTATATCCAAAATTTGTAATTATTCTCGAAATAATGGAAGCAATATTTTTTGGGTTCATTTTTGTAAAACACAGTTTAGCAGAAAATTAAGCGAACATCTAGCTGCAGCCGTGTCGTTAAAGGAAGACATAAGCTGCAATTGGAAGCTTCCAAGATTGTAATAGTGGTCATACAACGCAGAACGTTCAGTACATAATGTAAATGTTGAATAATAAAAATCAATGTGTGCTCTTAGCGTTATGTACACGTGGAATATTCCATAATAATGTCATATATAGATGTCATTGCTTACCTTCTACAGCATCGCATATGCTACAGTATGATACAGTCAAGTCTAGTAGTTCGAAATATCTACAAAAATGAAGACATTCGTTACTTTTCACGTTTAACAAACCGACAGACACGGAAGGTCCCATCATTAGTATTTTAACATTTCCGTTACTATTTTAGAATATTTACAAGTAGGACAATAAAAAAAATTGCAGTCAGTTTCGTTGCAAATTTAATAAGAGCATAGCTTTGTTACTAAATATCTTATAGATTCATAAAATTTAAATAAAATTGTCCAAATACATTGCTTCAAAACATTAAAATAAAAAAAATTATGATTTAGTTCTAAAAAGAGCTTTCCTACAAAATATCTTGTTATAGATTAATGAATTTGAAATAAATTTGTTCAAATAATCACCCTGCTTCGAGAAAGTTTGTTTTTTGGTTCTAGAGAGTTGAGACACAGCCTTGATATAAAATATCTTGTTACAAATTAATGAATTTACACAATGAATTACACTAATTTCGCTGATTCTAAACAGAGCAGAGAAGTGTTACAAGGCGATATTTCAAAAACGGTTTAACATATTTTCATGAAATTTTAGTGAGTTAATAGGGAGATGGGGGACATTTTTAAACATATTTTTGACATTTACCCCCCTCTCTCTATTTTGAGGGTAACTTTGAACTTTTAAATGGAACGATGTGCTTTTGTTTATAAAATTCGAATCTATGTAAAAACTACATGTGTACAATTTTTTTTATTTGCTCTTTCGGTTACGGAATTATCGTTATAGGCCAAGCAACAGAGCAAAATATTAGCGATTTTTTGACATTAATCTTATTAGAAAAATGCGTGTGCCATCACCTGAAAGACGATCCGTAGATGATTCCTGTTATAAATCCAACTCTGAAATTTTTTTCATTAATTTGTTATAAACATTTTTAAGCAGAAAAACGCGATTTTTTTAGTTTTTTGCTTATAAAATGAAAAGTAATGAAGCAATCTTAATGATGTAAATGGACGATTTGTAGAGAATAGAAATACGAACAAAATGAGAGGTCGAACGTCCCGATAGGATAAGTAGCAACGGAGAAAATCCGGAAAAACCGGAAAATTAAGTTTTTTTTTTAAATTCATAAATCGGCCATTTTCAAACGTAGATGGCTCAAACTTTGGGGAAAAGTAGTAATTTATAGCTATTTTATGTGTGCAAAATCCCGACGCTGTCGGACGATTAGTTTTGCCACAATCGTCATTTTAATTTTTCAACACACTATTTTGCAACAGGTCTGGATGCTCTATGGATCGTCCAATTTTAATTATTGAAACGGATTCGAAAAGTACAAGCTTAATAGAATAATATGTATATCTTAGTTTTTCCATAAAATGCTACGAAACCGGTTGAAAATGCACGTAAAGATGCGTGAAAATGGCCGAGCGCGCGAGAGATGCCGCGTAGCGGGAGAGAAGCGGAGCGAAGGGGAGCCAATATTGGCGCGTTCGGCCATTTTCACGCATCTTTACGCGCATTTTCAACCGGTTTCGTAGCATTTTATGGAAAAACTAAGATATACATATTGTTCAATTAAGCTTGTACTTTTCGAATCCGTTTCAATAATTAAAATTAGACTATCCATAGAGCATCCAGACCTGTTGCAAAATAGTGTGTTGAAAAATTAAAATGACGATTGTGGCAAAACTAATCGTCGAAACAGCGTCGGGGTTTTACACACATAAAACAGCTATAAGTTACTACTTTTTCCCAAAGTTTGAGCCCTCTACGTTTAAAAATGGCCGCTTTATGAATTAAAAACTCTTAATTTTCCGGTTTTTCTCCGTTGCTACTTATCCTATCGGGACGTTCGACCTCTCATTTTGTTCGTATTTCTATTCTCTACAAATCGTCCATTTACATAATTAAGATTGCTTCATTACTTTTCATTTTATAAGCAAAAAACTAAAAAAATCGCGTTTTTTTACTTAAAAATGTTTATAACAAATTAATGGAAAAAATTTCAGAGTTGGATTTATAACAGGAATCATCTACGGATCGTCTTTCAGATGATGGCACACGCGGTTTTCTAATAAGATTAATGTCACGGCAAATTGCTCTATTGCTTGGCCTATTAACTAAATTTTGACTGAAATTAAAAAATAAATAAATTTTACCAATAAATCAAGTTTACTTATTTTTGAATTGTTATTCGTTTTCATAGAAATGCGTTATTTCCACTTAAGTCAGTTGAGAACGGTCAGTTTAACGATTATTTGTTTATTGCTCAATTAAACATGTGGTTTCAACAGGACGGAGCTCCACCCCATTATGCAATACAGGCCCGTAATCATTTGAATGAAATATTTGAAAATAGGTGGATTGGACGAGCTGGTTCGGCTAACTGGCCTGCTCGGCCTCCGGATTTGACCCTCCTTGACTTTTTCTCGTTTGGTTTAATGAAGTACAAAGTGATGGCGACTGCACCTACAACTTTAGATTATATGAAAGACCGAACCGCTTTGCCTGCTTATTAGTGACACCTAAAATGTTACAAGCGGGTACGAAATTCATTTAGAAAAAGAGTGAGAGAGTGTTTGGAAGTTGAAGGGGAACATTTTGAACAACTTCTCAAGCATGACAGACGATAAATAAGTTGAAATTAAGTGGTAAATATGTTTTTATTTTATAACCTAATGAAGTAATGAATCATAATCCCGTAACCGAAAGGGCAAATCAAAATAGTTATTTGTATACCGTTTCGAAAGTATGTAGTTGGAATGCGAGTTGCACGGAGTTCGCCGCTCGAGACGCAGTCGAGAGCTGCGATGGTGCGAGTGATTACAAAACACTTTCGAAACGTGGTGTACACGCTATTTTTTCTACGACTGAAGACTAAAGAGAATAAAATTTTGTATTTATCCTTTTTTCCTAATTTGCATAATATCTATGTGTTTTTAAATAGTTTTTTTTAAGTTCTGCTAAACTAACCATTTTTATATGTTGTGTAGAGTGATTGTTTTTAAAAAATATAAAAATACTTCATACAAAAGCAACTCGAACCGAAAGTAAATTGTCATGGAAACACTGAGACAATATAACCCATGATAAAAAAGATGATGTTTCGATCTAGAAACCAATGCTCAAAATGTCAATTTTCTACACGGTGTCCAAAATAAGAAGGGCCAGTATGGGGACTGCGTTTAGTTAGAAATACAAAATTGGTTAAATAGGAAAAAAGTTGCGTAATTACAGAACTACGTTCTGAAATTTTTTAGATGATTTTTCATTTTCGAGTTATTTTGAAACAACTAAATTTTAGAATTTTTAATTTATATTTATTTCCAAAGGTTTGCACCATACTACTTAACTGTTTTAATATACAATATTTTACAAAATCTAATCCATCACAATGTAAATGGTAAGAAGAAACAAGTATAATTTTCACAGTCCCTGAAAAGCATTCCACTCTGCATTTAAAACTAGACAAGTTCATTTCATGAATAGGGAGATTGAAATGGTTAAAGCTGCTCTGCATTCTGGCCATACGACTATGCAAGCCATAGTTGGTTCTGTGGTATTCTGGATAAAATAAGGTTGTTGACCGAGTTCGAAGGCCAATGCCAAAATTTTTATTTTTTTTCTGGCGTTAATATGAAAGGTATGGCAAAACTAATAAAACTTCTTTATAGCAACTTTTAATGAGCTTAAAGATTACCTTATCAACTTTTTTATTCGACGTTTCGTCTTTTGGTAGCGACCATCAACTTCATTTTTTAAAATATGGTCCTGATTTTTTTATATCAAATGTTAGAAGCCCTTTTTATTCTGAATTCAACAGTGTACTACACATTATCGTTAAATTACGTTTTGAGTATTTTTTTCACCATTATTAAGAAATTTCTATGCTAAGGATTTGTCTCCTAGAACATATCATACATTGTTCCAGTTTTGTAATTTAATGAAGAAAATAATGAAGCGTACTCAATCTTTTTAACTTCGTATTTTAATTATGGAGTGTAAATAAGAAAAATATTCAATTAATTACTGTTAGAAAATATTCCAAGACCAGTGTATACCACACATTATGGTTTAATTATTGAGTCTTTTTTGACCATTATTGACAAGTTCTAGGTTCACACATTTTTTAATTCCATTAAAGTATTAAATGCATTTTATTATTAGTACTAAACATTAATTTAATAACCAACCAATTACTATTAACAAATAAATGAACAAAGGACATACATGAATGGTATAACTAGTATTATCTAACACATTCGTAAAATTCTTGTGGTGCTGTTTTAGAAATGTTTTTGAGGGTTAATGCAACTCTAGATGTTTTTAATCCTTACTAATCATTTCGAAAACAAATGTTTTTCAACAGTAATTGATTTATTTTTCTTATTTACAAGCCATAATTAAAATAAGAAATTAAAAAGATTGAGTAAGCTTCATTATTTTCTTCATTAAATTACAAAATCTGAAACACCGAGTTCGGAAATTCAATCCTTTTCATCGTTTTGCTCGGAATTTTTGACAGGCACATGGTCAGTGGTACGATTACAAAAATTGGTAATTGGTAAAATTTCTAGCAAAACGATGAACAAATTTGAATTACCGAACGCCATTAATGTATGAAATGTTCTAGGAGACAGGTCCGTATCAGATAAATTTCTTAATCATGGTGAAAAAAAGACTCAAAACGTAATTTAACCATAATGTGTAGTACACTGTTAAATTCAGAATAAAAAGGGTTACTAAAATTTGACATAAAAAAATCAGGACCGTATTAAAAAAAATTAAATTAATGATCGCAACCCAAAGACGAAACGTCGAATAAAAAAATTGATAACGTAATCTTTAAGTTCACTGAAAGTTGCTATAAAGAAGTTTTATTAGTTTTGCCCTACCTTTCATATTAACACTAGAAAAAAATTAAATTAAAAATTCGAAAATTTAGTTTTTTCAAAATAACTCGATAATGAAAAATCACCTAAAAATTTCGGAACATCATTTTATTAGTTCTTTAATTACGCAACTTTTTTCCCATTTAACCTATTTTGTATGTCTAACCACAAGCCAGATCCCCACACTGAACACCGTGTATAACAGTAGAAAAAAAATTGTACACATACATAGTTTTTACGTAGATTTGAATTTTATAAACAAAAGTACATCATCCCGTTAAAAATTGCAAAGTTACCCCCCACTCCTCAAAATAGAGAGGTAAATGTCAAAAATATGTTAAAATATGTCCATCCATCTCCCTATTAACTCACCAAAATTTCATGAAAATATTTTAAACCATTTTCAAGATATCGCCTTGTAACGCTTTAAAAAACTCACCCTGTAGAGTAATTAAATTTAAGTAAAACCGTCAAAAAAATTACATTACAAATTTAAAATTAAACATCTTATTCTTTGGTTCCAAAGAGAGCTGATATCTCTCAGATTAAATATTTTAAAAAAAGAAACACGCCAATACCAAAAGACTGTTTGCCCCAAGGTGCTGTGACCGCATCAAAAGCGTCGGCAAAAAAAAATAAACATTAATATGCACTCGGTAAAATACGCAACCGAAAGAGCAATTCATCGGAAACTTTCGGATCACGTAAATTATATTTTCTTCTATTGAAAACTTGTTTGCAATTAAAACTACAAAAATTTTGGAAAATTTACCAGTAATAATAGATTAGTAACCAAACTAACTGCAAAATTTGGTATCTGTAATTACAAATCCAATTATTACTTGTCCTTTACAAATATCTTTCCTGATACCATCAAGAAAATAGGAAAACTTGTTCATTACCAGATTCTACCTCTTAACAACTGTCCACAATATTTTCAAGGATATCATCAAAATCTAAGTCTTTATCAGTAGCGTAGTTTTTATTTGGCGCATCACTACTTGTAGTAATATCACTGTAACCGTCTTTTCCATCATTCTCATCAAAATGTTCACGATTTTCTTCCGAAATTACGTCTTTGATAGTTGTACTTACTACTGCATCTTCTGATCCCCTTGAAGAAACCTCAGATCTTGATCCTTGATTTTCACCACCAGCTCCAACATTCCGACGATCTGAAACATTATTATCATTATTTAAATTTGGTATACTTGGATTGGAAAATTTGGCTATTATTTCATCTATTTTATTATCAACAGCGCCAACATCTTTCTTTTTCTCGAGTATTCCTAACGGCATGTCTTCATTCTTTGTTTCACTTGTATTTACATCTGTCTCAGAGTCGATTGTATTCATATGATCTACCTCACTCACCTTTTCTCTTTTGGTCTCAGGTTCTTCAATATCTTCATCTATGCTAATATTTAAGATATCTGCATCATCTTCCTGCATATCTACTATGCTCTTGTTTCTTATTTTCGATTTGGACCTTGAATTAGTAGAATCATAAGAACTAATACTCTTACTACTCTTTTCTGAATTTGATTCAACATCTGAACTGTGTTTGTCATCAGCCTGGCTGCTATTGTTCTCCACTTCAATATTAGATTTGTCATTATCCATATTATCTTCTCTACTACTTTTGTCACTAACTTGGTCATCAATGTTCTTATCATTAGTTTTTTCTAGCGTACCTAATATTGCAGTGTTACTAGCAGAATCTTGATCATCATTTTTTTTATTGATTTCTTCAAGTGTTGTGTCGCCTAGATTAGATTTTTCTACCTCTTGATCATCTGAACCATTGTAATCTTCATCAGATCTTGTAGTCTCGCCATTTTTGGTACTAAGTATTTTATTCTCCTGATCTCCATTTTCTAAAAGAATCTTACTATTATCTTTTTTTGTAGCGCTTTCTTCCAGACCAGAATCATCACTGCTTGATCTCTTCCTTTTCCTGTGCTTTGCATTCGTGCTTTTAGTACCTGCCTTTTGGCTTTTCTTTTTATTATCCTTATAATTTGACTTTGATTGTTCAGTGTCATTTATCACTTGATCCTCGTCTTTAGATTCACTACTGCTATTCAACGTATTTTTAACCTCAATGTCATCTTCTCGACTCTGAGTGTCAGATTTTGATTTATTGTCTATAGACTGTTCCTCATTAGCCTCCTGTTTTTCATTTTCCTTTGACGTTTGGCTTATGCTTTCTGCTCCATCTTCATTTTCAGAATCACTGCTGCTAACATTCACAATTCTGCTTATTTTCCTTTTTGTAGCTTTTAATGACTTTTCCTTATTTTCTTCCCTGTCACTATTATTTATTTTTTTAATGTTACTATCCGACTCAGATTTATCCTTATCATCCAAATCAGTATTATTGCCGTCACTGCTGGGACTACTTGTATTGTTTCTAATTTTTGGTGGCACTACCTCTGCATCTCCAGACGATTTTAAGCTATCGAAAATATCATCTCTATTTTTTAAAATTTCTTCCACATACCCTTTAGATTTTGGGACTTCTTCCAGATCTGAATCTATTTCTGTAAATTTTAAGAAAATTTTAGTATATAATTTTAGCAACAATTTTGTTTAACATATAGTATTAGTATAGGTGAAAAATATAGTGGCAATTAAGACCGGTCAGATAGCAAAGTATTCAATCAATATATTTCCGTTTCATTATTTACTGTAGCTTTTTATAAATAACAAAACGTGGGGAATATATGTACATTATATATAACATGTTCTAATATATATATATATATATATATATATATATATATATATATATATATATATATATATATATATATATATATATATATATATATATATATATTAGGGTGCTTTTTTTCGACTATTTTTTTTTTCGTGAAATTTTGTTGGAAATACCAAAAACAAAATAGCCTGAACGTTTGAGCCCTTAATATTCATATTAAGTCCTAGACCAAGGCGTGTAAAGATTTCCCATTGAAAATACACGAAAACTCTGATTTTTTATCTTTAAATTTCTATAGCTCAGCGGCATTTTATGGCATTGCTTTGACCATAGACAAGTATTTCTCAGAATTGAACGCTCTACAAAAATGCCCATTGCGGCAAAGTCGTAACTCACACCGGCGAGGTAGTACGGGCCACTAAACCTGATTTTTCGCATTTATCTCGCAAACGACAAGAGATACAGAAAAAAATGTATAAAACAAACTTGTAGGAAATTCAATTTTCTACAAAAAAGGTCCTTAGTACTGAGTCGCTTGATGGATAAATGATGGTCGAGTGATGGGTAATGAACGAACGATATTTTTATAATTTAACGTGATTTTCGATAAAAATCTGAAATTAAAAAAACTTTATAGATAGTTATCTCCAGAAATATTGATGTTAGCGACTCAGTACTAAGGACCTTTTTTGTAGAAAATTGAATTTCCTACAAGTTTGTTTTATACGTTTTTTTCTGTATCGCTTTTAGTTTGCGAGATAAATGCGAAAAATCAGGTTTAGTGGCCCGTACTACCTCGCCGGTGTGAGTTACGACTTTGCCGCAATGGGCATTTTTGTAGAGCGTTCAATTCTGAGAAATACTTGTCTATGGTCAAAGCGATGCCATAAAATGCCGCCGAGCTATAGAAATTTAAAGATAAAAAATCAGAGTTTTCGTATATTTTCAATGGGAAATCTTTACACGCCTTGGTCTAGGACTTAATATTAATATTAAGGGCTCAAACGTTCAGGCAATTTTGTTTTTGGTATTTCCAACAAAATTTCACGATGGGACCGAAAAAACAAAAATAGTCGAAAAAAAAAAGCACCCTATATATATATATATATATATATATATATATATATATATATATATATATATATATATATATATATATATATATATATATATATATATATATACAGTGACCGGCAAAAAGTTCGCAACATATGGGAAAATTTTTTATTAGGAGAGTATCGGAAAAACTTTCCCAGGGGATCGGTTCTGCATGTCCGATAACCTAAAAATCGATTTTGACATACGTCACGTGACCACTGGTATAGCGTCAAATTAAAAAAAAAATTGTTAATTTACAAAAAGTGAGGTTAGTTGACGAGATATCAAAAAAAGTTATTTGAAAAAATTGCTTAGAATTAAATTCTAGGTCCTTGTGCAAAATTTTAAGATTTTATTTAAAAAAATTGGAAAACTCAATTTTTTTTAAATATTTTTTTATCGATTTACAAATTTCCGGTTTTTTTCTTTTAGATAGCTTGGCTAATGTAAAGCCCATGTATCTGGATGAAAATAAACGAATGTAGTAGTTTTTTCTACAATTGACAGGACAAAATTTAAAAAAACAGGGTTTCGCCGGACGCTAGCTGTTGCAATGATTTGTATCTAGCAGCAGTGTCAAAATTTTAGAGACATTTCAATGAGATTACATTGAGAAAACCTTAATCGTCTTAAATATATCTGAAGTTCGACTTTTTGTAAAGTTAAGGGGATTAAAATAGATAATAAACAAAAAATTACCTGTTTATTTAATCGAAATTTTATAAACGAAAACCAATGTAAGAAAAACTTAAAAGTAGTCAAATTCTGTACTAACAACACAAAAAATCATTGTTTTTCCTTGGGTGCACAAAATTTAAAACTCAGTATGACCACCATTTCTCTCCATACATACTGTTGTTCTCGAGCGCAACTCTCGATTAACATTTCGGAGCATTTTACGATTTATTTGCAATACACAATTTATAATGACATTCTCTAAATTTTGTATATTCCTAAAGGGTCGATGTTTGTACACAGGGTTCTTTAGGTATCCCCACATAAAAAAATCTAACGGAGTCAGATCTACAATTCTACAATTGACAGGACAAAATCGAAAAAATAGGTGTTCGCCGGACGCTCGCTGTTGCAATGGTTTGAATCTAATGAAATGACTGTATCAAGATTTTATTAAGATTTTTCGCACATAAATTTAACAACCAGGTCTATTTAGTTGTACTTAAAACTACCAAAGCAGGCTCTGAAATTAAAACAACCAAATAATCTAGTAGGATAAAAACAACAGAAAAATGTCAAACAAATTATAATTTGTTTGATTTCAACCTATGTCATTGGTTTATGTCTCGCATCTTACTAAGTTTGATATTTTACATAAGTTTATTAATATTTTATTCCTTAAAATGGCACCCACACTACTTCTTCAGGAAAAGATAGAAATTATTTTAATTTCTGGAGATAATTACAAAAGCCATAGAGAAGCAGCAGCAATTTTTAATGGGAGGCACCCCGATAAATCCCTCCATTATTCCACAGTATCTCGTCTAGTCAATAAATTTAAAGAAACGGGATCGGTAGAAAATCAGTATAAAGTTTCCCATGAAAAACCGGTAACAGGTGACGAAGGTTCTCTGGATGTGTGTTTGTCGATCACAGAAACACCCCAATTAGCAGTTAGTCAAATATCGGAGATCACTAACATTCACGAAAGATCTGTGCGGAGGATATTAAAAAGAAACAAATTTCATCCGTACAAACCTAAATTTGTACAAGTATTAAAAGATAGGGATTATGACGCCCGCTTCGATTTTTGTGCCTGGTTCCAGGGTATGATTGAGGAAGATTTTAATTTCCCAAAGAACGTTCTTTTCTCGGATGAAGCTACATTTACCTCTAACGGAACCGTCAGTTCACATGTTGCCATATATATATATATATATATATATATATATATATATATATATATATATATATATATATATATATATATATATATATATATATATATATATATATATATATATATATACACCCCAATCTATATCTACAATGCGCGAAACTCGATTTTACAATACAGGAGAGCAAATAGGTAATGAATTACAGTTTTGTGGTTATTTGCTTAGCCATGTGACTGTTTAAACCGATTCCTCTTACCTTCTTGCCTTCCAGCTTTACTGTTCTCATTATCAGATTCGTCACTGGAAGTTCCATTAGTAATCTTCAACGGGCCTGATCTGGATGAAGTGTTTCTCTTCAGTGAAGGTTTCAGTGGAGTGGCTTCAAAGTTATCCTTGCGACTCGTGCCATCGGTAATTTCAGTGTCCAACACCTCCGCAAAAGTAACGCTCTTTCTTTTTTTACTACTCGAAAGTGGATCTTCAGGCATCAGTTTACGACTTGCTTTTGTAGGAGTTCTAATTTCCCTAGTTCCTTCATATTCCTGGTCCAACTGACTTGCTTCTTCAGTTCTAATTTCCTTAGTTTCTTCATATTCTTGGTCTAAATGACTTGCTTCTTCAAGATTCATTTTTATAATTTTCACTATTAATTCCTTCTTGGTTCCTGATAAGAATTTGGTTTTAGGAGCTTTTGGTTTAGTTACTTTACCACGGGAAACCTAAAATAAAAACAGCAGTGTTGTATAAAAAATAACAACTATTACTAAAAACGCTATACAGTCACAAGGAAAAATATTTGGTTGTAATTGTCACTCTTTAAGGGGTTATATACAGTCAAGAGGCCTAAAAGAAGCGATTTTTCAAGAATTTTTCCTGAGAAGACTTGTAAATTTATTAATGTAAAAACTTGTACACATATTATGGTAACTTAGCTGTATTTTAAGATTTTTGTATTTGTAAAAATAATAATTTTGAAAGCTGCTATAGTTGATCTCCAGAAGTTCCTCTCAAAAAAGGCATCTTGCGGTGACAACGATATCTCTGGACTGGATCATCTAATATGAAAAAACCAAACGGATTTCGTTAAAGTAATGCATAATCTTCTAATTAACGGAAGGAATAAGCAAAATAAAATTTTTTGACAAAATGGCTCAATTCTAAAAAAAAAAAAAAAAAACGATTTTTGACCAAAATTTTGGCCTTAAAGTGTTTATATATAAAAAAATACTTATCGGTGAGAAAAAAACTTGCGTTAATTAGTAAAAAATATACTTAAGAAGCTTGTGTTAAAATTTGAGACTGATCGGTTCAGCCGTTTCCGAGAAATCTTCGTCACCGACTTTCATAGCGTACAGTCGCTCTGACACATCTTTACAAATATGCGTGTAACATCGAAAATAATCGCCGGAGTACCATGAAATTTTCTGTGTGTGTACTTGAATATATGTACATTACGAATGAAATTAAAAAAAATCGTTTTTTTTTGAAAATTCTAACTGTATATAACCCCTTAACACAAGCTATTTTTTTTTGTGTCGGCAGTTTAATAAATAAGAATTATCAACTATGACCAACACAAATGTAATTAGTTGAGAATAAAACTAGAAAGTTTCATGCATACTGGATAAATTCCCCGGCATTTCCAGGATTTACAGGTTGGTAGACACTGAAGTTGTACCAGTGCCTGGTGTTCATACTACCACATTTATATTAGTAAAAGCTTCATTTAGCTTAATAAGCATATTTAAGGTAAAGCTTTTACATGATTTATTACTTAAAAAGAATTATTTTATGCAAATAAGTATTTTGAGAAAATATGCCAGTGTAGATTATGTCATATAAGAAATATTGAATCATGACAAGTCGAGGTAGAAAGGAATTTTGTATTTGGCAACATTTTATAAAAAAGAAAGTGGTTGGCAAACTAGAATACATAGCGGTGTGTAAAAAGTGTGGTAAAGAGATGCAAGGTTTAGTGGAAACCTGCAAAAGTAATACTAGTCATATTAGTGGTCATGAAAGTGCTTGTGAATTCCCGCCTGGAACTAGCCAAAATGAAGTTATCCAGTCGGCAAAGAAACAGAGAAGGGACAAGGGAAATGCAGGTGGAAGTGAAAACAGTGAAAGTAGCAGCCATTTGGGTTCTTTTGTTGTGCGAACTTGTCAAGACAAGAAGAAAGAATTGGACATGCAAATAGCTAAAGCCGTTTGCGCAACAACCTGCAGTTTTAGATCGATAGAAAATAAGAAAGTTCGAAAGGCCATAGAAATGTTAAGACCAGGTTACGTTCCGCCGTCAGTTATCATCAACGCTCCTAAATGAAATATTTGAAAAAGAAAAATCTAACAATCAGATTCTCTAACGCTAGTCCGGTCTAATTTCACAACCAAAAGTTTTGAACTGACAAGTGTAAGGATAAGACAACGAAGTTTTTTATTATGAATTTATTTTTCAGCTTTTTTGCAAATTTAAAAATAAAAGGCCATTTTAACACATACTTTTGACAATAATCGAACTAAATTCATTACACCAACTGGTTCCAAGATGAAAATCATTTGGAAACCAAGCAAATCGCTGATGTATCAGAATAATCCATAACTTTTTACTGACGACTTATTATCAGTGACAAGACAAAAACTTGTCAAAGCATAACCGATCAACTATAAGATCTTAATTTAAACCAGTACTAAATCTTAAACCTTCTTAGTGAATCTGAACGTAAATGTCTTAACAAGTTATCTGGCCAGTCTATTTGAATGTTCTTGGATGGATGGTCTAATGTTCATAATGAACTCATAATCTGTGTCGTTTTAACAGCAGAAGATGGTTCTATGTGTTCTTTTACAAAGCATAGATACATCCGGTCATCCCCATACGGCCAATTATTTTGCAAAATTGGCTATTAACTCAATAAATAAGTGCACAAATGAACATAACTGTAAAGTTACTAGTGTTGTGACAGATAACGCGGTTAATATGGTCAGTATGAAGAAAAAAATTACCAAGTTAAATTATCCTATAATTACATATGGTTGTTCGGCGCACTTAGTTTGCTTCCCAAAGATTCAGAATTATCTAAGGAAAAAGAACATATAGTACAAATTGTAAAATACCCAAATGCTTGATACAAAAAAAAGGATGCAAGAAACTGGTGTTACCTCAAGAAGTTTGATGGAATGCTTTCGGATTGTCTTGATATTTATGTCAAGGAGTGGCCAAACTCGTTAGTGAAGAGCATAAAGAAGAAATTGATCCAGTGGTTTTCAAAAAGGTATCCGATATATATTAAAAAGATGGCTGAAGATTTTTTACAGCTACTAAAACCAATTTCTATAGCACTTGACGCAATACAACAGAAAGGTGCATGTTTATCTAAAGCAGTTCAAACGTGGACAAAATTAAAGTCTACTTTTGACAGCTCTGAATAGGAATGAAGTTTGCATCAATATCAACTATTTAAATAATGACATGACCAAGCTTTAACCACCTTTCACTTTTTGGCATATATGTATGCAGTGGCGGCTGGTGAAATTTCAAAGTTGTATATCTCTATTCCTACTTACAGGACCCGTACCAAATTTAGGGGTTTTAATAGTGAGCCCACTGGGAATGTTTTAGTGAAGAAAAAACACATTTTGCAATTTGCGAAAAAAAGTTGAATTTTGGGTGTGCCCCTCCTAAGAAAAAAATGAAAACGTCTAGGTATTTTATTTATTTTTTTACACAAATTTTACATCATTTTGTCGACAGTTTTTAAATTTTGATGGAAAAAAATGTGTTAGTAGAAAGTTATAGTCATTTGAATTTTTTTTAAAATTATATTTTAGGCTTAAAAAAATTCAAATGACTACAACTTCCTACTAACACATTTTTTTCTCGCAAAATTTAAAAACTGTCGACAAAATGATGTAAAATTCGTGTAAAAAATAATAAATAAAATACCTAGACGTTTTCATTTTTTTCTTAGGAGGGGCACACCCAAAATTCAACTTTTTTTCGCAAATTGCAAAATGTTTATTTTCTTCACTAAAACATTCCCAGTGGGCTCACTATTAAAACCCCTAAATTTGGTACGGGTCCTGTAAGTACGAATAGAGATATACAACTTTGAAATTTCACCAGCTGCCACTGTATGTATGTATACTATACGGTATCCATTTGGTTTTGAGAATGATGACAGAAACCCATTTTACAACGAAGAGATCAATTATGTCTCTCTCTCATGTTCTTTCTCTCTCATTTTTTTCTCTGTCGTCTTCTTTCTCTCTCACACTCGTAAAATTTTTACAGCTGGTAGAAAGTTAGGTTATGTGAAAGATTAATATGTCATATTATTTGAAGCCTGTCCCATGATATAAGTTGTTTTTTCAGTATAAAAATATACTTAAAAAGTTTATATAAAGTATTAGCAGCTTAAATTCCTGTGCTATATGAATCTGGGACTATCAACTATTGAAATATTAAGCAACCCAACCTGTTACTGGGAATGAGTAACAGGAACGCCGACCCGATATAAAGTTGAGAATAGTGGGCATTACAGAAGATTTCTTTAGTTACTGAGAAAGTAGTGAAAATTGCGCTTTAGAAACGTTTGGTTTCAGTTTAAAGCTGAAGTCACAGTGTCATTAAAAGTGTATCTATCCTTCTGGAACTAAGACTCAACATTTACAGTTAAAAATTGTGAAACTACTTGGCATAATCGATTAAACAACTTTTATCGCGTCTTTAACTTACACAAACATCACTGTTCGCAGGTAGGCTATATTATAGATCCATTTTCATTATATATCGGAGAATAGGGAATATTTTTTAACCTTATACATTGCTTATCCTAATAAAAATATTTACTCATTTTTGAAATTTTTCCTTTATTTATTTAAATACTTTTCCTCCGATCCTTTTAGTGCAAATTGTTGGTTAGAGATAGTATTGTTATTTGGGCAGGAAACAATTTTAAATGCTATAAAATAATAAGGTTAATGTGGCTATGCTGACACTGTTTTTTTAATAAAAACGAGATTTTTGCAAATGCTGTTTGTGTTCAGTAAAAACAAAGGTCTTTTGCTATAAAATCATAAAACTTACGGAAGTATTTTGATTTTGTCAGGTTAGAAATTTATTTTTATGACAACGCCGATTAAACTTTCACTGTTTCACTATAGGCAACCAGAAATACTTGCGCACAAACAAAGCCGCATGTGATGAAATGTTTGATTATTCTTTTTTATTGGCAACAACATCGTTTTTATTTGTCTTTTCCTAATGCCCCTTTTGCTAACAAGGATAGAAAGAATCCGGATTCCGCTGGGATTTTATCAGGAAAAAAAAAGAATTTTGCGATGACTATCTTTCGAAGTATATAACCAGCAATACTTCCGCAAGCAAAGAATGTACGATAAAAATTTGAACAAATCCTTTTTTTATTTGTCTTTGTCTAATGCACTTTCGCCAACACGGATAGAAAGAACTCTGATTCCTCCGTGATTATCAGGAAAGAAAAGATGAATATTGTGATCACTAAAATATGTTCTGGTGTAAACGGTCCATGGAACTGACCAATAGGGTTAATTCTTGTTCAATTGTTTTTTCTGTCATCATTCTCAAAACCAAATGGATACCGTATAGATCCTACCATAAACAAAGAATATTCATTACTGGCTGAAGAAAAGAGAGATGATCTAGATACTGTTGCCAAACATTTTGCCGACACAGGCTTATTACCATTGATACTTAAGTTGGAAGCCAGGTCGAACCCTTTTCACAAAACTATGTTATCGGATGAAATAATTAAAAATGTAACAGCGGTACAGTGGTGGAGATCCCAAGAAAATGTTCCACAAATTATGCAAGTGCTACCTATAGTAATTTCTGTTGTGTGTGCCTGTGCATCACCTGTGCCTTATTATCAACTTTTGTTCTAAGATAAGTTTAAATCGATTTAAATTGAGCCAGGGAAGTCACAGGTAAAGTACGGCCCACTCGTTACCAAACATCCTGTATTTAATAAAAAATGTTAGTATGACTTGCATTATTTTCCAGTTCAGATATTACGATGATTCCCCGACTTTTGATGAACTTTAAGCCTTTTCCTGACCATTCCCTGACCAAAAATGAATTCTCTGACACTGCCAGGTTTTTCAGGTTTTCCAGGCCGCTAAAAACACTGTTTTCTTTTTAAAAAAACCGCGCGCTCCATCGTATGAAACACCCAGTGAAGGACACAACTATTTGCACGTCATCTAAAACATCAAAGACTCCGCTAAAGACAACGAAGGATTTTTTTTTTATTGCTTCTGCCACGGCTTGATACTTATTGTGTATAATTTTCAAATCAACTTCAACTTGAGCATCTTTAAACATTCTCTGACTTTCCTTGATTGAAGCGACTTCCTTAGCGTCAAATTTTAAAACTACGTATTATTTTTTTAAGATGTTGGCAATATTATGATTATAATGTAAACATGTAAACAAAAGTCACGAGAAGCCGGTAGAAGAACCTGAGGAATTTTGCGTACACGGCGAGCGAAATAAACTATTTATGACACGAAGTAATTTATGTTCGTTTCGCAACAATATGTACTTCGCCTTGCGTTGACCTATTTTCGATCGTTTTATCTGCCTAGATTCCCGATACCCCGACATCACGAAAATGAAAGTAAAAGTAAACCTAAAGTGGGGCGCCTTATTAATGAATTATAGATCTGTTTTGTGTCTAGTCATTGGTTTTGATTGGGTTTGATGAGGGAAATAACTGATCAAAATTGCAAAAAGGAACGAATAAACAACTCGTAAAAAACAAGTTTAAATTATTGCTGTGGTTTGAAAACGAATTGACGGATTTTGATGAACTTTTCAGATGCTGAAAGGCCGCTTTGTTTACGATTCAGGAAGCCGTTTTACATCAGTAAGGATACCTGGACATTATACGGAGCGGAGAAGAAAATAGTGCAAAAATAAACGTTCAGGAGGGCAATCAAAGGTTAACGTGTACTCGTCAAGACGTATATGTTTATTTCCGAAGCTTAACGCAGGGGTGCTACATACAAACGTATAAAAATTGACAACTTATGTCAGTTATGTTATAGTTCGGCAAGGGAACATTTTCTCGTATTGGTACACGAAACTGTTATTATTTGAAATCTTGTATGCTTAAGAGCGGTAAAATGACAGAATGTAAAACCTCAAGGCAAAAAGACCGCCTTCTTGCTTCAGCCAGCCACAAAAGAGATGCAAAGCGCATCCAAAAAAAGTCCTGAACTGAATATACCCGACCTTCCATTCGGAAATAAACGTATACGTCTAAACGAGTTGTTAACTCTGGATTGCCCTCCAGATTCACTAAGAAGGTTTAAGATTTAGTACTGGTTTAAATTAAGATCTTCTAGTTGATCAGTTATGTTTTGACGGGTTTTTGTCCAATCATTGTTAATATGTCATTAAAAACTTAAGAATTATTCTGATATTTCAGCGATTTGCTTGGTTCCAAATTATATTCCCCTTGGAATGGGTTGCTAAAATGAATTTAGTTCTATTTATTGTCGAAACTACGTATTACAATTGACCTTTTCTTTATACATTTGAGAAAAACCTCAGAAACAAATTCATAGTATAAATCTTAGTCTTATTCTTACACTTGTCAGTTTAAAACTTTTAGTTGTCGGATTAGATTGGACTAGCGTTGGAGAATCTGGCCGTAAAAGTTTAAGTTCTTGTACTGCATACTAGGCATGGTTTGAAGTTTAAGTCAATATCACGGTAGGTGCGTGTTTAGTTTTTTGATTTCGGTTTTCTAACAAAAAAAACTTTTTTTTTCTAAAAATGGTCTTTTTTATGAAATAAATTCTAAAATTCCGCTAGTTTCATTAATATAAATCTTTCCATCGATGATCAAATAACTTTTCATATAGTCAGTCACAAAATGTATACCGACTGTCCGCAATTACAATTTCCCATTCACAGGGCAGACAATAATTTAAATTTGAAAAATTTGAAAATAAATCTATAGTTTTTACTAATTTCAACATCCACTGTTCGGAGGAGATTACACGAACGAGGACTACGTGCAAAGACGCGCTACCTGTTCACAAAGCTGCAAGGAGATGGGCGCAAACACATGCTGACTGTGGAATAGCAGAGTGGAATAGGTGCATGTTTACGGACGAAAGTCGATTTAATTTGTATCACTCTGATGGAAGAATCTTAGTTTGGATAGAAAGAAATGAAAAGTACCGAGAAGAAAATATGGACGCAAGGGTAGCATTTAGGGGGTGGTGGAGTGACTATATGTGGTGATTAGGTTGTTCTAATAGGGGAAATTATGAATGCGGTTAGGTACAGGTACATGTGTATGAATAAGATTGTTATTCCCTTTGCCAGAAACTTCGGGAATGATTTTACACTAATAGACGATAATGCTCGTCCACATAGAGCGAGAATTGTTAAAAAAGTTTTGAGGGAGAATCACATTGAAACAATGGATTGGCCTGCTAGATCTCCCGATATGAATATTATAGAGCATGTGTGGAGCAGAACGCATGAAGTAAGATTGAATCAAGGAGAGTACGAGTTTAATAATCTCGATGACTTAGCGAATGCACTTAGGCAGAGTGGGAAGCTATTCCCCAAGACTTTGTTGCGAATTTACTGAGCAGCATGCCACGAAGGGTAACAGATGTGCAGCGAGCCGGAGGTGGACCAAAGAAGTATTAATGAAGGAGGGTATGTAAGTAAAAACAACAGATTTATTTTCCAATTTAAATTATTTTTGCCCTGGATAATCGGAAACTGGAAATGCGGATATTTGGTATACATTTTGAGACAGACTACCTAAATGAAAAGTTGTTTGATTATCGATGGAAATATTTTTATTGAAACTGTAGCGGAATTTTAGAACTTCTTTCATAAAAAAGCTGTTTTTGGAAAAAAATCGATATTTTTTGTTAGAAAGCCGTATTCAAAAAACTGACAAAAACGTACCGAGATATCGACTTAGACTTCAAATCCTGCCTAGTATGCAATACAAGTTCTAGTGCAAATACTTCAAGTACAAGAACTTAAACTTTTTAAATTTTTGCATTACTTTCTTTTCGCTCTGTATAATGTTCAGATATCCTTACTGGCGCAAAACGGCTTCCTGAAACGAAATGTAAACAAAACGGCCTTTCAGGATCTGAAATGCGCATTAAAATCCGTCAATTCGTTTTCAAACTACAGCAATTTAAAACTGGTGCTTGAAACTTGAACAGGGTATTATACGGTATCCATTTGGTTTTGAGAATGATGACAGAAAAAACAATTGAACAAGAATTAACCCTATTGGTCAGTTCCATGGACCGTTTACACCAGAACATATTTTAGTGATCACAATATTCATCTTTTCTTCCCTGATAATCACGGAGGAATCAGATTTCTTTCTATCCGTGTTGGCGAGAGTGCATTAGACAAAGACAAATAAAACAAGGATTTGTTCAAATTTTTATCGTACATTCTTTGCTTGTGGAAGTATTGCTAGTTATATACTTCGAAGATTAGTCATCGCAAAATTCTTTTTTTCCTGATAAAGTTCCCAACGGAATCCGGTTTCTTTCTATCCTTGTTAGCAAAAGGGGCAATAGTAAAAGACAAATAAAAACGACGTTGTTGCCAATAAAAAAGAATAATCAAACATTTCACCACAGGCGGCTTTGTTTGTGCGCAAGTATTTCTGGTTGCCTATAGTGAAAGTTTAATCGGAGTCGTCATAAAAAATAAATTTCTAACCTGACAAAATACTTACGTAAGTTCTATGATTTTATAGCAAAAGACCTTTGTTTTTACTAAACACAAACAGTGTCAGCATAGCCACATTAACCTTATTATTTAAAAGCATTTAAAATTGTTTCCTACCCAAATAACAATACTACCTCTAACCAACAATTTGCACTAAAAGGATCGGAGGAAAAGTACCTATTTAAATAAATAAAGGAAAAATTTCAAAAATGAGTAAATATTTTTATTAGGATAAACAATTTATAATAAGGTTAAAAAATATTCCATATTCTCCGATATATAATGAAAATGGCTCTATAATATAGCCTACATGCGAACAGTGATGTTTGTGTAAGTTAAAGACGCGATAAAAATTGTTTAATCGAATATACCAAGTAGTTTCACAATTTTTAACTGTAAATGTTGAGTGTTAGTTCCAGAAGGATAGATACACTTTGTAATGGCACTGTGACTTCTGCTTTAAACTGAAAACAAACGCTTCTAGGGCGCAATTTTCACTACTTTCTCAATAACTAAAGAAATCTTCTGTAATGCCCACTATTCTCAACTTTATATCGGGTCGGCGTTCCTGTTACTGATTCCCATAACGGCCGGTCCAAGTAATGTAAAGGAGAACAAATATGTACCTTGCGTAATATTTCAATAGTTGTTAGTCAGTCCCAGATTCATAGAACACAGGAATTTAACCTGCTAATACTTCATATAAACTTTTTAAGTATATTTTTACACTGCAAAAACAACTTATATATCATGGGACAGGCTTCAAATAATAAGTCATATTAATCTTTCACATAACCTAACTTTCTACCAGCTGTAAAAATTTTACCAGTATGAGAGAGAAAGAAGACGAGAGAGAAAAAAATGAGAGAAAGAACATGAGAGAGACATAATTGATCTCTTCGTTGTAAAATGGGTTTCTGTCATCATTCTCAAAAGTAAATGGATACGGTATAGTCATGGATTTATTAAGAAAGGATTCGATGTCCGTATACTGTGAGCGTATCGAACTTGAAGCCTTATATTTGTTGTTTGCTAAGAAAACATTTCCCCGAGCATTTCCCCTAGTGGTAGAGTTTACGAATTTTAAGGAAATACGTAATTGAATCAAGAATGGTAGTAGAAAGAGATAAAATAGCATTGGAGTGTTGGAGCTCAGAAGTGTTCCCGTCTCTGCTGGTCGCTTAGGAAAACCGTCTGAACACTCGGTTACACGTACGTCTTTGTCTAATGAACTAGAAAAGAAAAAGTGCGACTTATAGATTTATAAATGACTCGGAGCGACTTTAAATAAACCTTTAGAAATAATATAACCTATACATAATAAAACCTTTTTAACTTAAATTTATTATTATTTAGCCGAAAAATAAAATATTTTAGGGCTTTTAACCTTTTAGTAAATCTTGTGATGCTTCTAACGTATTTTTTGTACAAAAATACAAGGTAAAATAAGATGTTGCCAATGTTTACAAATTGTGTTTACAGTGTCGTTTAGAATGGTTTGTGTATCCATTCTTAATATATTAGTGGTACCAGCAAAAGAAAATAGCTTAGTTATGTAGTAAAAACAGTAAGAAATACTAAAATTTTTCACTGGGTCGTCCTTTTTTTGTAAAGAAGTGGATTTTTCACAATCATGCAAAACAAATTTGATAACCTCAAAATCAGTGACAGAAATCCAACCCAAACAACTAAGCATGATTCAAGGAACTTGTCCATTTATCTAAGAATAAAGCTGTACTTTCACAACAGGCAAAATTACTTACCCTTTGAGATTTATTCTTGCTGGAATTAATCTTTAACTTAATCTTAAAGAAGGACTGCCTAGAACTAGGGGAGTCGAGTGTTGAATCAGAATCGCTTACACTTGTCCTCTTCGACTTCTCAGATTTGCCTTCTAACCGTTTATACTCTTTTGGCAAGAGATTTGAAACACTTAGCTTTACAAAAGCAATCTGCTTCAACAGCTTCTTGTCGTGTTTAAACCTATCTATATCTATGTTAAACTTGGTATTTTTCAAAGGTTTCAGGTGTTTCAATGCATGTTTTAACTTATCAGCATTCCCTGTGCCTTTTTGAGATGAATATTCAGGCTCTTCGTCTGATGACACTTGTACTTTTTTATGTGTTTCATCTCGGGTTTCATGATGCTTTTTCTTCTTTATTTGTGACTTTTTTAATTTTCCGTCATTGGTAGAATCAGAAAGCTTTAGGTCAGGCTAAAAAGTAATTAACCAAATCAATTAAAGTTGTAAGCAACAAAAAGATTTAGAGTACATAGTGATGTAAAATATCGGAATTTTTTTTTGTTGCAAATATTTCGGAAATATTCGGATAATATTCGATTTTATGCAAAAAAAGTCATGCAGGTTGGTCACACTCTCGTTTTCAATTTTTATTGGACATTTTTTACGGCTTAAAATGTGTTGATTAATTATATTGAATTTTTGATCAACATTCCATTGCAAAATATACATTGGTAAAAGTGTTTGTTCTTTTTTAGTGATTTTATGATATACCCAGTACCTACATTCTGCACTTTTGTTTCCCCATATTAAATTTCAACAACAAACTAAATATAAGAACATATTGGAACAAAGTGTCCTGCCCTGCAAGTATTCCTCCGTTGTGTACTAGGCCTTACTTATGAACAGTAGGCAATATGCATGTAATCTAAATAAACTGATTTTTTTTTGTATTTTCTACAAAAATTAAATACTTTTTAACTATTTGTTTTGGTTTGTATTAAGAAATTAAATGATTTTCTTTTATAATTTCTTTAAAAATAAAATTCAAAATTTGATCCCATTAGCTGTGACGTCACGTGATATGTAAATAACAGTCCTTTCAATGCTGGTGTACTATAAATTCGAGTGATAATTTAAACAAACCTATTCTATTTTTTTTTGTCGAGAGTTGATTCATTTATGACTGCTTATTTTTCTACAAATCCTGATTTTACCTACATCTGCAGAAAAAATAAAAAAGTAAAAGCATTTATTTAAGAAATATTAACTGTTTTACAGGATGTATTGTTTCGAAGTTAATAAACTTCAAACTCGAAATTTCCGCGATTTCCGTTGAAATCGGGTACAGTCGCAAAAGTGAATTAATCAATTTAAATTTTCGGAGGTTGTAGAGGACCCGGAGCTTCAGAACCCTATTGAAACTGGTGAGGACCGGAAAATGGCAAGTAATTTTGTTTTTTTTTATGTCGAAAAATGCCATTTGCAAGACCCTCTTTGGTATAACTGAAAACGAAATGTCGGATCGAAAAACGGATTCATAAGTGAAACGTTAAAATCTCAGATCTCATTCTTTCTTTTTACAATACATTTACCTAAACTAAAAACCACTGGAAAATGGATGTATTTGGGAAAACTGGAAATTTCGATTTTTGACCCAAATTTTTCACGGTTTTTTTTTTTTAGTCAAAATGGATCTAAATTAAAATACATATACGTCATCGGAAAGAGCTCGTCTAAATACATGTTATCCATATTTTTTAGTTTCTTCATTCTTTATAGGAATAGCCAATTAAATTTCGATTTTTTACTTTTTTTGCTCTCGACATCGGTAGGTACATTTGAATCACTCTGTATTTTTCCTATCTAATTTTTTTTCCGGTTTTCCAACACTACCTTATAAGGGACAATCACACTCAAAATAAATACCAAATGGGTCATCCAGGAGCGTATTTAAGGGGTAAAACAGAATTTTCTGTATTTTATCGGACAAATCCTATTTTTAACCGGCATTATTCCACACTATTTTCCTTATTTAGTGATTCTTTTTGGGTTTATTTTATCCGTTAATTATCGAAGAACACCTCGCACTAATTTAAATTGCTTATTTTTTCGTTAAAGTTACAAATAAATAGGTATATTTGCATCGAGGACATACAAAATTTGAAAATTTTAGAATTTTCGAAGATTGCCATAAAAACAAAGAATTGCAGTTTATTTACTTGAAATTATTAAGATATGATGTGTCAAAATTTTGCAAAAATGTCAGTTTTTGTTGCAAGATTGGAAGGTTCCTGGATCGATATCGGCTGGAAATATACAGGAATAAGAACCTTCTACTTTAAGTGCAGAGATATTTCATTGGATGAGTTATGCATTAAATGTCATTTTTATTGATTTTTTGATGACCATACAATACTGGAATTCACCAGGAACTTATTATAACTCTTTTGACGTCACATCCAATGGGATCACGTTTTACAAGTTTCGAAATTCGCGCGAAAATTTGGAGCACCAAATCCTTTTTTTTTTGTTAATAAAGACTAAAATAAATTGATAAAAACACTCACCACAAATATTTAATTTATGTAGGGAAGATAAAAAAATATTTAAGATTTATTTGGGATATATGCATATTCCCTATTGGAGACAGACCGCGCGTATATTTTACCCAAACTAAAATTTAATACAAATCATCGTACTCGGAACAGGGTTCTGTTTTGCATACCTTTTCACACTTCAAACTATGGTATGTATTGTCCTCTAACAAGGTTTCAGGGTAGTTTCCATTTGATTAATGATGGTATAAACGTTCCCAAACCTACATTAAGTTCAAAATTGACCTCAAACAATTAATAAAAATTTAACTGTGTTGGGCTAAGGGATTTGTTTCTATTTTGTTATTATATTAAAATTCTTACACCTATTGTACTAAATATTGTAGAGTTTCCGTTAATAACGTAAAGTAAAGTACAATACTTATAGGGTAGTTTTTAAGAAATGTTATCGTTTATTAAAAAGAATTACATAGAAATTACATTACAGATAAATGATTTAGTTCAGATGTGGTGCGTACAGAAAACTAAATATAAACTGGAGACCGTTCTTAAATTTATTATTTTTGCTCCTTATTCCTTGACAGACACATGACTAATTATTGTAAACAACACGAATGATCATATGGCTCTTAAAAATTCCGAGTAAACAGATAAAGGGGATTAAACGAAACAGCGACGCGTGCTTTAGACAATATATGACATCACTTGTAGGCGCGGGTAAATGGCTGCTTTCTAAATTGTAATAAATTATATCGAAAAAAAAGTAAATAACAAAATTAACGTAATTATCCTAGTAATTTTCTTCAAAATAAGATTTTTGGTTATGCAATGACTTGCTTGAACAATTTATGCAATAAAAAAATACAGGCATATTCCCTTATTGTTTAAGATTTTTTTTAATAAAGATACATTTAAAATTTTATACGAGTCTGGTAACTTGTTATATAATTTAGCTGCAGCGCATTTCAAGCCATTTTCTATATTTATACACAGGTAGCTGTTAAGGTGCGTTTCCTATGGGGCGGCTGACGCTCGCGGCACAGCGCACAGCTTCTGACGCCTAGTACTGCTCATGTGACAATTTAATTTATCCGTTTCTTTTCTAGCGTCAGACGCAAGCGTCAACGTCAATGGATATACTGGCGTCAGCAGACGCTGTGCGGCAGCCGCGAGCGTCAGCCGCCCCATAGGAAACGCACCTTAACAGGGACGTAAGGACGAGGAGGCCTGTTCAAAAATTTTCAAATTTTGCATGTCCTGATGCAAATAAACAAATTAATTTATAACTTTAACGAAAAAATAAGCGATTTAAATTAGTGGGAGGTATTCTTAGATAATTAACGGATAAAATAAACTCAAAAAGAATCACTAAATAAGGAAAATAGTGTGGAATGTCGGTTAAAAATAGGATTTGTCGGAAAAAATCGAGAAAATTCTGTTTTTACCCCTTAATAGGTACGCTTCTAGATGAGCGATTCGGTATTCATTTTAAAGTGTAATTACCCCTTTATAAGATAGTGTTGAAAAGTCGGAAAAAAATTAGATAGGAAAAAATATAGAGTGATTCAAATGTACCGATGTTGAGGGCAAAAAAATTAAAAAATCGAAATTTAATCGGCGATTGCTGCCTTTCTATAAAGAATGAAAAAGCTAAAAAATATGGATACTATGTATTTCGTCAATCTCTTTCCGAAGAGGTATATGAGATTTTAATTTGAACCATTTTGACCCCAGAAAAACTTAAAAACCGTGAAATATTTGGGTCAAAAATCTGAATTTCCAGTTTTTCCCAAATATATCCATTTTCCAGTGATCTTAGGCTTAGGTAAGTGTATTGCAAAAAGAAAGTATTTGAGATTTTAAAGTTTCACTTGTGAATCCGTTTTTCGTATCGACGTTTTGTTTTCGAGTTATTAGGTATCAAAAAGGGGTCTGCAAATGGCATGTTTCGACCTAAAAAAGTTCAAAAGAATTACTTGCCATTTTCCGATCCTCATCAGTTTCAGTGAGTTTTGAAGCTACGGGTCCTCTACAACCTCCGAAAATTTTCATCGATTTCACTTTTGCGACCTGTACCCGATTTCAAGGGAAATCGCGGAAATTTCGAATGTGACGTTTAATAGCTCTGAAAGGAAACTAGTTGAACTATTCCTCTATTAACCCAGAAAATTCGATTGCTCCCCCTCTGACTGTTTCCGAGAAAAACAAACCTGTTTGACTTTAGGTTAAGCTTTACGTTAACATGTAGACTGACACTTATTTTTGCTGATCTCCCGACGTCATTATTGATTAAGGAGAAATGCTTTTTAAATTGTAATAAATTATACCGAAAAGCAAATATTTTTTCTAGCTAAATTATCCTAGTAATTTTCCTCAAAATTTTTTTGGCTTTGTAATGACTTCCCTAAACGATTTATGCAATAAAAAAATATGTGCATATTCCTTATTAACAGTAGGTATACGATTTTAGAAATGCAGTTAACTGGTAATTGTAATGTTAATTAGAACAAAAACTATTTGCATGAAAATTATTTCACTGTTCTTATTTTAGTTATGTTGACTGCTGGGAGGTAATAAATAGTAATAATAAATAATAATAACAATAATAATAAAAGCAATATGATTATTCTCAAGGTTAAAGCTGAAAAAAAAATATTCTTCTATTACCAGTGGGATATCAAAATCTATAACAAATTAAACTTTTAAAACAGTCCACAGTGACAGAGCTTGCACGCTGTATATGAAGTGTACTTATCCAACCTTTATTTTATGAAAGTTATTAAGAATTAGCAAAATAAAGCTGTTTATAACAATTACAATTAGTCACTTAATTGTTTCTTATAGTTTTAGGAAAACTTTCTTAAAAACATGGTTAGAAAAATTCAATTCAGTTTCAGCCAGACTTAAAAGCAACACTCCTTTATCTGTTTTATTCTTAGCAGCTCATTCTAGTAAGTAACCAGAATTCATGTAAAATATGTAGCACAAAATATTTTTCTTTGCAACTTTTAGTTTATACTTGTATGACAAATATTTACCTACATATGTTTACTTAATTTAAGTACTTACATATTTCTTAAAGAGATTAATTTTAATCTTTTCCATCACATCTAGACATTTAATGCAATTCAAACAGGTGTAACACCTGGAATGTCTCTTCTCAGTTGTGACGTTTTCCAATAACCTGTCAAAATATGCCCAGTCTGTGACACAGACCAGATGCTTTTCACTATAGCACAGAGCACAGCTATGACCATCCTCAGATAATTTTTTCTTTATATCCTTCTTAAGGTCCGTTACTGCGAGCAGATTATGCAGACACAGTGGACACAACTTAAGTAAAGAATTGACTTCATCAAACTAAAATAGAAAAGTTCACATACTATAGACTCTAATTACCGCTCAATTCAAAATATTCAGCAAAGCCATCAGCCACCTTAGAAATTTTAATTGAACTCCGTTCAAAGACATATTAAATGGTAGGTATATCAGCAGCCCAACACCCCTTTGATTTTTAACATATGCCCAAAAGCTCTGTGGGTCATCCTTTAAATGAGTTTGAACCTGTTGCATATAACAGTTATATTCAGTATTGATTTGCTGATTGACTACATCTGTAGCATTTAAATACTTAATTTTCCAAAAATTCATTCCGCTTTTTTTAAATTTAGACCTGCACGTTTCTTTTTTATTAATGCTAATAATTATTTGTTGCTTGTACCACACTGGATATTTTTCTTACTATGTTTGGCTATAGGAATACATTGATCAAAGACATTATAAACTTTGTCATAAAAATCTGAAACAGCCTCGTCTATGAGCTGAGCACGGCAGACATTGTCAGTCTTCAATAAATCACTCCAATCAATAAATAATTAAGTTTGTTGTAAAGCAATCTAAAACCCGCTTTCTTGAAATTGTAATTATTAGATACATTAAAATCTATTTTTTTATCTGAAGGGATTTTTTATACAGGGTGTTACAAAAAGATGTTAAGATATTTTAAGGACCGATTCTACATCTAAAAATATGAAAATATTTTATATAAACATGGATCCCCAAACGTTTCTTTTTCGAGATACAGAGTGTTTAATATTTTCTCACACCTCAAGTATTTCGAAGTTAGGAGAAATGCGCGAAGACGATTTAGAGCAAGTATTGAAGCACGGAGAAGCCATTTCCAGCATCTACTATAAATTTAAATCAAAAAGCACTGTTTCCTGAACAAAAAATATTTTAAAAAAATTAATTTTCATTATTTGTTTTCATTGTAAGAAATAAATTAATGTTTATCTCGAAAACGGTACATCAGCACAAAAAAGTTTAAGAGACACTTTTCACGCAGAATTAATTGGGCTTAAAGAGAACGATATCAATTCTGCAAAAAATCAGTGGCGTGTCATTTTGTTCGCTAAAAATAAAGACTTACCAGCACGTACGCTACTGATGCAAGTACTTTAGAAAAGAAATTTTTGCACGTAAAGGTACCCTTTAATTACATACTGGCGTGTACAAAAATTCATGTCAATATCTTAATGTCAAGAAATTAAAAAAAAAAAGCATTTAAAAAAGAAAATATAAACACCTTATATCTCGAAAAAGAAGCGTTTGGGAATCCATGTTTATACACGGTGTCCCATATAACACTACAGGGATCTCGTAAACCAGAAGAGATACAAAGATGATTAAATTAGAGAAAAGTTGCGCTTTGCTGAACCTTTCAAAGTCACGATACGAAATCTAAAAAAATCCGATTACTTCCGAAGATATTTGGGAAAAACCGAATTTTCCCGATTTCGTTTTTATTTTTTTCTGACTATTTAAAAAGATATGACATAATAAATTTCACATTCTCATTGCCACTTTTTCTGCTCTACAAGCCGACGTTCTTAGATTTTCAATACGACGTTTCGTTTCTTCGCAACCATCATCAACTTCATTTTTTTAAATAGTCGAAAAATTTAGTTTATTCCTAAAAAATTCTAATTTTAATTCTAAATCCCACGACATATCGCTTCTTACATTTATCCGACGTTTCGGACGAAAAAATCATCATCAATATTATTTGATGATTATTACGAAGGAACGAAACGTCGGATCAAAAATCGAATTACGTTATCATGTAGAGGAGAAAAAATGACATGGGAATGTGGATTTTATTTTGACCTGTCTTTTTTTGTGAAATCAGAAAAAAATTAATTGCCAAAATTTTTGTTTAAAATTTCAAGAATTCGTAGATTTTTTCTGATTCTACTGTAAGAGAGAGATTAAAATAAATTTTACATTTTTATTGTCGTTTTGGCTTTTCTGGCGTTCTTGGCTTCGATTCTATGTTTTGGCTTTTCTCGACCATTATCAACTTTTTTTAAATAATCCGAAAATTTTATTTTAGCACAGTTAAATTGCCCTTGTTATTCTGAACATATGATTAAATAAGATTGTTTCAATGAACTTTTTGTAGCGAAAAAATAAAATATTTTGTTTTTTTATAATAACATCTTGCTTACTTGCACGTATGTGATAAGTCGTTGAATTCAGAATAACAAGGGCAATTTAACTGTGCTAAAATAAAATTTTTGGATTATTTAAAAAAAAATTGATAATGGTCGAGAGAAGCCAAAACGTAGAATCAAAAATTGAATGACGTCATGTTGTAGAGGAGAAAAACGGCAATAAAAATGTAAAATTTATTTTAATCTATCTCTTACAGTAGAATCAGAAAAAATCTACGAATTCTTGAAATTTTAAACCTAAATTTTGGCAATTAATTTTTTTCTGATTTCACAAAAGAAGACAGGTCAAAATAAAATCCACATTCCCATGTAATTTTTTTTCCTCTACATAACGTAACGATAACGTAATTCGATTTTTGATCCGACGTTTCGTTCCTTCGTAATAATCATCAAATAATATTGATGATGATTTTTTCGTCCGAAACGTCGGATAAATGTAAGAAGCGATATGTCGTGGGATTTAGAATTAAAATTAGAATTTTTTAGGAATAAAACAAAATTTTCGACTATTTAAAAAAATGAAGTTGATGATGGTTGCGAAGAATCGAAACGTCGTATTGAAAATCTAAGACCGTCGGCTTGTAGAGCAGAAAAAGTGGCAATGAGAATGTGAAATTTATTTTGTCATATCTTTTTAAATAGAGTCAGAAAAAAATAAAAACGAAATCGGGAAAATTCGGTTTTTCCCAAATATCTTCGGAAGTAATCGGATTTTGTTAGATTTCGTATCGTGACTTTGAAAGGTTCAGCAAAGCGCAACTTTTCTCTAATTTAATCATCTTTGTATCTCTTCTGGTTTACGAGATCCCTGTAGTGTGCATTCTTATATGGGACACCGTGTATAAACTTATTTTCATATTTTTAGATGTAGAATCTGGCCTTAACATTTCTTAACATCTTTTTGTAACACCCTGTTAATCACATAATCCATAAATACAAATTGAAAACCATAAACACCACCATAATCCATCCGTCCTACGGAGTCAGAGATCAACAGTATCAACTGACACACACACAACGTCCTTTCAGCCATGGTATTCTTATGATAAAAAAAAAAACAAAAAAAGCAATACCAAAAAAATTAGCATGGAACAAAAACAGACACAATAAAAAACGCTGCTTTTATGCACTCTCTACCAACGCTTAACATTAGAGTTACGCGCCCCCGGCATGCCTTATCGCAATTGCTTCGTTAAAGTGAGGTTTGTTGTGCCTTTAGTTTTATTTAGTCTTATTATAAATATTTTTCGTGACGAGCCTTGATCAACTGTAAAACATGTTTTCGTGTCACTGTGGAAATTCCTAATTTTTCCCATAAATTCAAAATTTTATGTGCTAGTATGTTCGATATTTCTAAACTAAATCTAATCTACAAGGAACATCTTTAAAAATTCTTTTTGCCTGAAAGCACATTTCTTTAAAATCAGCAGGAGAACCTACCAAAGGGCATTTAAGGGCGTGTCTTGTATAAAATGTCTTTGAAAAAGAAAAACTCATGTATTTATTATTTACAGTGAGAATAAAAATAAAAGCATAACCAACCACAACTTTAACAAAGCAATTGCGACGAGAGCCTAGGTAATACTAACATTAAACATAAACAAAAAACCGAAAACACCCGACGGAGAGCCGCCAGCCGGACGGTGCCAACAACAAGGCATGCCAGGGACGGTACAGCTCTAAGGTTGAATGGCTGGTAGAGGGTGGAAGAATTTTTTTTTTGTTGAATGTAATTAGAAGTTTTTGCTTTGCACATGAGTAAAAGAGAACTCTATTTATCGATATTCCAAATTAAAATTTCGAAATTTTCAAGAAAATGTAAAAGTCGACCGCAAACCAGCTTTAGCTACATGTAGAGGGTAGAAGAGAGAATAATAGTAAGTCATTTTGACATAATATTTTTTTCATAAATGTGATTCTCTGTTATAATAAAAATAGATAAAGATTAGATTAGAGCCCTCATATTCCTGGGCTGATGAGGCCCAAAAAGGCCGAAACAATATATTGTCAACAGGATTGAGGTGTAAGTAAATTTTTTAAATCATTTTATGATAATTTTTATTTTTTACAATTCTGTATTTTAAAAAGATTTCATTTTTCTACCTACTTTATTAACTTCAATTTTTGCTATGTCAATTTAGATATTTTTAGAATTTCATAAAGATTATTTGTTAATAAGCAAATGTCTAAAGTATTGTGTAGGAACAGATATAGTTCTTCCAATACTAACGATATAGACTTTTTTCGTGGTCTTTTCCATGGATCTATTATAATATGGATTCGATATCCGTATACTGTGAGCGTATCGAACGTGAAGCCTTATATAATATAAATATTTTGTTGTTTGTTATTCTCTTGAGAGAGCAGTTTACGAACTACGAACATAGACAAGACTACGAATTACTACGTAATTGAATCAAGAATGGTAGTAGAAAGAGATAAAATAGCATTGGAGTGTTGGAGCTCAGAAGTGTTGTTGTCTGCTGGGTGCTTAGGAAAAACGTCTGCGAACGCTCGGTTACACGTACGTCTTTGTCTAATGAACTAGAAAAGAAAAAGTGCGACGTATAGATTTATATAGATTTATAAATGACTCAGAGCGACTTTAAATAAACGCCTTTAGAAATAACCTAACATAACATAACCTATAAATAATAAAACCTATTTAACTTAAATTTATTACTATTTAGCAGAAAAATACAATATTTTGGGGCTTTTATTACTTTTAGTAAATCTTGTGATGCTTCTAACGTATTTTTGTACAAAAATACAAGGTAAAATAAGATGTGGCCAATGTTTACAAATTGTGTTTACAGTGTCGTTTAGAATGGTTTGTTTTGGCTTCAAAGAATGTGAACTCATCCCGTATCCAGTCCTAATAAATCCATGGTCTTTTCTAATTGTTATATATTTAGTAATTTTTGCGTAAAAGAAAAAAATATGTTCTAAGTAGAAGAGGTAAATTAATTGAAATTATTTACATAAACTTTTTTTTATTATTATAAAAGGAAACTTTTTGTAAGTATTTCAAATCGAAATTCTAAATCTTTTAAAAATCGACACACCCTAATATACAGCCTGTTCAAAATGAAGTCGGCACTATTGCTAACTTTCTTATTATAAGAGCTACGAATTGGACTAAATTAGCAAAGTAGTGTATTTTTTACGCTGATTATTATGCTGATGTCAAAAAAAAACAATTGATCATCGGAACCACGTGATATAATAAAAATGTATTTTTTTTTAAATGGAATGCCCTGTATCTTCTGTAACCGTTTGTTAGAGTGAAATTCTAAATAAAATTTGTATTTTACTATATATCGCTAAAATTAATCGAAGATATTTACATTTAAATGTAATTTTCCATTTATTATCGCAGGCGGCCGTGTACTGTATTAAACGGTTTTCCTTGACAACTTATAACATGGGGCCATCACAAAAACAAAATTAGTACATGTAGTTGTGATTACTAATTTATAATTATTATTAATTTATTATTATTATAATAACGAATTTTAAACAATAATAATAAAAATGGCATACGTTTTCTGTTGTAATTTCCAATACAACTAATTGGGATTTTAGTTGTCATAATAAAGATAAAAATATTATAAACTCAAATCAAGTGTTCAAACACATGCCCTTCTACAAATTTCAAAACTTTTCTTGTAGCCTTCAAATTGGTTCGCCCATCGATGTTATTGATAATATTAATAACAGATTATTGTAATTCATCAACATTATTGTACTGTTTTTTTTTATAAATCTCGTTTTTTAAAAACCCCCAAAAATAAAAATCGAGAGTAATGTCTGGTGAACGCTGATACGCCATAAAATTGTTCCGCGTGCAGCTAACCAACAGTGTCCAAAAAATTCAGTAAGTAGATTGGCAGTAACGTAGGTATTGTGCGGCGGTGCACCATCTTAAATCATTAATCATGAGTACATGTATGCATTTTATTTTTGTGATGACTGCTTATGGATAAGTTGTCGAGAAAAGCCGTTTAATACGGGACACGGTGGCCTGCTATAACTGGAAAATTACATTTAAATGTAAATATCTTCATTATTATTAATTTTAGCGATATGTAGTAAAAGACAAATTTTATTTAGAATTTCACTCTATCAAACGGATATAGCAGATATAGGGCATTCCATTTAAAAAAATACATTTTTGTTAATATCACGCAGGGTTGGGCTGATTTAAATCAAGATAAAAATCATGATTTAAATCAACGGATTTTTTTTTTAAATCACAATGACAATGATAATTTTGAGAAAATTTATTGGCGAAAATACATAGCTTAGTCCATCTTTTTTAATTACGAAAACAAGAGACACACTTTCACAAGCAAATGCTGCAATGGAAAATAAAAAATATTAAACCGAAAAATTTTTTGACGGTTGCGATTTTGTATGATATTCAACTTTTTTGACTAGGTTGCGACTTTTGGCAATTTCTTATTCGGAAATTTGCGCCAAGAGATTTTAAAATCTGACAACACTGCACACAACTAAAACCACCCATTTGTCCCCCTTCATCTCCAGACGGTGTCAGACAGCATGCTTATGTCCTTACGCTCGGCGGACCAATTAGGAATGCATCTGCTCTTCCACATCCACCGCGCTGACGTTTGCAGCGATTTTATGAATGGGCACACGCACACCTTATGGAGCTCGCCATTTACTAGGCATCACGCTACACTAACCACCGCACCGGTTAAATAACTTTAAAATACAAAGACAATGGATTTATATGCGCGGTAGAAAACAGGAAGCCACAGGAATTTTCTTGCATAGACATGCTGATCGACACTAGGGCTTGCAATCCCGGGATCCCGGAATCCCGTTAAAAATTCAGTCCCAAAAAATCCCAGGATTGGGCACTTAAATCCCGGAATAAATAAATTATAAAATTATAAATGAAAAAAAAAATTATAAAATATGTTTAAAAAAACCTAAGCAAGCAAGCTTCAAGCATCATCACAGTATTTTTCCCAAAAATAATGTTTAACGCGTGATATCGCAACCCTGGAAGATTCATTTAAGTACGTAAAAGAATTCAAATTATTTTGACTTTTTATAAGTACTTTTATGTGTCCTCTGCATAAACTTTGTTTTGTTTTTATTTTAAAATTACCAATTTTAAATAAAAATAATTTGCCTTTGTTAATGTTACAATTTTTCGGGGCCAATCCCGGGATCCCGAGATTTTGTTTCTTCGATCCCGAAAATCCCGGTTACGATAGGCAACGTCCTGCTGAGAATGACTTTTTTGTGAATCATATTTTATTTCAAGTCTATAATACATAAATTAATGAAATACATGCAATTAAAATAGTTCAAAAAAAAAAAAAAATGGTCATGAATGTTGACATTAAAAATTTGTAACCTACCGTGAACTAAGAAAAAGATTCAAAAAATCATGATTTTTTCATTTAAATCAATGATTTTTGATTTTTTAAATACAAATCAAGTTTCGCCCAACCCTAAATCATGTGATACCGATGTTCAATAATTGCTTTTTTTGACATCAACATAATATTCAGCGCAAAAAATACACTACTTTGCTAATTTAGTCGAATTCGTATGTTAGCAATAGTGCCGACTTCATTTTGAACAGGCTGTAGAGTGCCGGTAACGTCGTTATCTTTAAATTGTGAAAGTGCACTCTGCGTGATTCTCTTGCCGAGAGTCCAAATATTGCACGAACCAACATTTTCTGCAGCCCGAAAAAGCCAACCCAGTCAGTTGTGTTTCCCCAGACAATAATGCCATACAAAAGTTGAGGCTGAAACAGTCCCATGTAAGCCAATCGAGCAGTGTCAACAGATGACGCTTGGGCGATCCTCTGAATCAGAAAAATTATACTGGAGAGCCTTGTTCCAAGTTTCTCTAAATGTGACATAAAGTTCAATAGTTCAAAGTTCAATATACTGAATTACCATCGAATTACTTGCAATTCGGTCGCACTACGTCGAATTACCGTATTTTCACAATATAATATGTTCATTTTTTTGTGGAGTGGAAGACCTCTCAAAAATAAATTAAAAAATAACTGACTTTTCGTAAATTTCAGCGTTATCGCAGATAGCGATTTTAAATATTGCTCTAATGGGACTTAGCCTTTTCTATTTCTAAGCTATTTAACAATTTTATCCTAATAGAACCAAATAAGATTGATCTCTAATTTCTTTGTCTGACTGTTTTGGGTACTTAGGTATACAAAAGAAAAATTAAGGCATACCCAACGCCCATAATGTGTTTTATAAAAAGTTATTTGTGCATAGCTGCAAACTTACTTTTTGACACTTAGCCGACTTACCTTGGTGTTTTTTTTTTCTATAAAAAATGAGCAAGTTTTCTTCATTTAGTTATATCAGCTTGCTCAATTTTGCTCATTGGCAACACTTCAGCTGATACAATGACGTAGCTATGTTATGTTTTCAATATGTCTTTAATAATAGACAAAGAAAGCTTTAGAAGCAACAGTATTGTATTGGCAAAAGGAAGCCAGCTGCATTCAGCTTTTGAACTGGGAAGAAGGGCTCACTAGATAACAAAATTGACAAAGATGTCAAATAACACAATAATGAAGATAAAGACGAAATGAAAATATTCCCCGTTATAGTAATTAGCAAATCGGCCAAAGAGGACGCCACGTTCTTGAGTTGCCAATAACCTTGCATTTTTGTTAAATATTTGTTATTGATTCGGTGATAGCTTGGTTTCGGGTATGGAAATTGAAAGTGAATCCAGTAAAAACACAATTTATAATTTTTCATCATAAAATTAAAGACTCATCGCCAACTATAGAGATGTTGGATCACCAAATAAACCCACAAACACATATCAACTACTTGGGCATCTATTTTGACAATAAGTTAAATTTTAAACATCACCTAACACTAATAAAAAGGAAAATGATTACATATATTAAATCGTGGACATGACTCTGACCATGTTTTAAATAAGAAGTAATACGCACTAAAGATTGAAGCTCATGCTTTTTCAGTTCTCCACACTTTTAATAAAAAAAAGTGTGGGTAATTTTTTTTTTTTTTAAAGTCAAATTAGGTAAGTCGCATTGAGTTAAGTCAAGCCAAGTTATTATGCAAAAAAAGGCAACAGCACACGGTATTCCCAAGCGGTCATCCATTCAAGTAAGTACTAACCGCGACCGACGTATAACACCACATAAAAATAAATAAAAGTAAATTCAACTCTATTCGTAGTGGTTAGTAAGGGCACATGAAAATTTCTCCTGTGTGGGCAGCACATGGGGAAAAATGGACTTTCTCTACTCAAATGGGCATAAAAAAAGGGCGTTTTCAGAAAGGTTTAATGAAAAAAAAAATGATTCTACACAAAATAACTTTAACCTTTTTTTAGTTTTTATTTAACTTCAGAGGCGGTTGGTGACATTTCAAAGTTGTATATCTCTTTTGCTACTTACAGGACCCATGCCAAGTTCAGGGATTTTAAAAGTGAGCCTACTAGGAATGTTCTGATAAACTAAATATTTTGTAATTTGCGAAAAAAAAAAGATAAATTTATGCTCCGCTTTCCCTGGAAAAAAATTAACAAGGTACCTAAGTATGTTGTTTATTATTTTGGTAATTATTCGGATTAATGCAAACAGCGAATTTTTTCATGAAATTTTGCACAGACCCTAATTTTGGGTCGTAGAACACGAATCCGAAGTCAGTTTTTGGCGGTCTCGAATGGTTTTTCCAAAAAAAAAATTTTTAACTTTTAGGTTACCTTTTTTTATAGATTCCTTTAAGTTTCGACACTTTCACTTAAACATATCTGTAAACTTATAATTTTTATTTTTTTCTTCACACAAAACACCATATTTAGACAAAAATAGCTAAGAAAATTGCTTTTTCCTGTTGAATATTCCATTTTATCTCGCTACCAGCCGCCATTATTTTCCCACCTGTGAACTGTCCGGCGTTGCCAGGTTTACTTATTTTTCATGAAAAAGTTGTAAATTAGGAATAATAAAAAAGCTAACCATAACAAACTAAAGTTACTATTCTGTCCAACTTAGTCAACAACATTTTTTAATTTTAACCTACATCAGACCTAACCAAAATCCTATTGATCAGTAATCCAACACCTGCATGCTGATGCATGCAACCATATCTGAACAACAAGGTATATACCCAACCCAAGCAAACCTGAGCAAAAAGGTGGTCAGGTTTGCTCAGTTTTCATTGATATAGATACATATATATCTATATCAATGAAAACTGAGCAAACCTGTCCACCTTTTTGCTCAGGTTGGGTGAGCAAAAAGGTGGTCAGGTTTGCTCAGTTTTCATTGATATAGATATATATGTATCTATATCAATCAAAACTGAGCAAACCTGACCACCTCTTTGCTCAGGTTTGCTTGGGTTAAAATTTTTAAAATTTGTGGGAAAAACGATTTGTAAATTTGGCGTCTTTCCATCAGAAATTTCGAGAATGTGTACCTCGTGCTGCGTGTTTATTTTCTTTCAGTTTTTTGATATTTTCTGTTTTTTTAATGTGTTTTTACATAAATTTGCCTAAATATGGTTCAGAAAAATAGTGTGTAATGGCTTGTATAGATGTGTTTAAGTAAAAGTGCCGAAATTTAAAGAATTTCATTGAAAAAGCTAAGCTCAAAGTAAATTTTTTTTTTTGGAAAAACCATACGAGACCGCCAAAAACTGACTTCGGATTCGTGTTCTACGACCCAAAATTAGGGTCTGTGCAAAATTTCATGAAAAAATTCGCTGTTTGCATTAATCCGAATAATTATCATTATTTTTTCTAAACAAATTTTACATCAGTTTGTCGAAAATTTTCAAATGTGAAGAAAAAATGTGTTAGAAAGTTATTTGAATTTTTTTAAACCTACAATATACTTACCGGGTCTTGTGCACTTTAAGTATGTCCGAATTTGGCAATTTTAAACTTTTTAGAAGATGGAGTAGGTTGAATAAAGAGGATTAAAACAAAAAAATTTGCGGATGAAGCACTTTTTCTACCAGAAAAATCAAGATAAAGTTGAATAAAAACACGTTATTTTGAAATTTTGCAATGCGAAAACTCCTTAACATTGAAAGGTGGCTTACAGTGTTGCAAAACTTGACTGGCTATCCGATCCCTCTTCGCCTGCGAGGAAAAGCGTATTTCCATTCTGTACACGACCAGAACGCAGTCATAGAAAACTGCTCGTTTTCTATGGCTGCTCACCCAACCTGAGCAAAAAGGTGGTCAGGTTTGCTCAGTTTTCATTGATATAGATACATATATATCTATATCAATGAAAACTGAGCAAACCTGACCACCTTTTTGCTCAGGTTGGGTGAGCAAAAAGGTGGTCAGGTTTGCTCAGTTTTCATTGATATATATAAATAAAAAATATGACCATTTAATTAACTCAATTTTGCAGGTCCTTAATACTGTTGCCCCACTGAAACAAATTAAGATTCGATCACATTTTAAACCATGGTGGAATGAACGAGTAAAAGAGACTGTACAAATCAGGGATGAAAGTTATAAAAAACATAAAACTAAAAAGTGTGAAATAAACTTGGTTTATTACAGGCAAGCTAGAAATAGTGTTGTTAAAATAATAAGAGAAGAAAAACAAAAATATTTTGACCACAATATTGAACGGTGTAGGAATGATCCATCACACATGTGGACAGTTATAAAGCAAATTTTACCAAAAGCAAAAAGTTCAGATATTCATGAAATAAAGTTTGATGATCAGCTTGTTGACGACATAGAAATATTACCAAATAAGTTAAACCAGTATTACATTGAAAGTATTGAAAACATATTAGATACCATCATTATTAATTCCAGTTTCCCTGTTGAGGGTTCTCTGATAAATGGTTCTGTATTTCAGGATTTTAAACTAATTGATAGAATCTCGTTGAAAGACACTGTATTCTCTTTGAAAAATAAAACTAGCCCGGATGGCATTGACGTAGAACTTTTGAAAAATGTTTTTGATTCTATACAGGATCCCTTATTGAATTTAATAAACTCGTCTTTGGAGCGGGCTATATTTCCAGAGGGGCTTAAGTTATCAACGATAATTCCTGTACAAAAAAAAGACAATTCTACTGATGCATCAAATTTTCGCCCCCTAAATATTTTATATTCAATAGAAAAGGTTTTCGAAAGTGTCGTTTATGAGCAGCTTCTGGAATATGTAAATGCAAATAATTTATTAACAACTAAGCAGTCTGGTTTCCGAAAGAACCATAGTTGCAAAACAGCTCTCCAGTGTGTAGTGGATGATTGGAAGAATTGGATGGATGGTGGATACAGTGTTGTTGCGGTTTTTCTGGATTTACAGAGGGCGTTTGAGACTATAGATAGGGGCCTCTTGTTGACTAAGCTTTCTGAGATGGGAATTGGTGGCAGGGTTTTGGATTGGTTTCGTAGCTACTTACATGATAGAGTACAAAGGGTAAAGTTGAATGGTAAATTATCGGGAAAATTAATAAATAAGCATGGAGTACCACAGGGAAGTATTCTGGGACCCTTGCTGTTTGTTATATACATCAATGATATTGTTAATGTAGTTGATTGTGTAGATATACATCTTTTTGCAGATGATACACTACTATATGTATCATCAAAAAATCTTAGGGATGCGGCAGAAAATATGAACAATGTTCTAACAAGAATAGATCAGTACACCACACAAAATTTATTAAAAATAAACTCGAGTAAAACAAAGTTTATGTTAATTGCTTCTGAAACGGCGAGGAGGGAGTTTGTATCAAATGACTGTTCTTTACAGATAGGTGGAACCAGGATTGAGGAAGTTAGGAAAATTAAATACTTGGGTGTACAGATTGATAATAGATTGAATTTCAAGGATCATTTTAATTATATTGTTTCAAAAATTAGTTATAGCATAAATTATCTGTCTCGCTGTTCAAGTTATTTATCATTTTGGTCAAAAAAGTTAATATATAATACAATAGTTCTGCCACATTTTAATTATTGTGCCACCATAATGTATTTGTTTGGCCAGAACGAGGTTGACAGATTGCAAAAGCTGCAAAACAGAGCTATGCGTGTGATTTTATCTTGTAGTGGATACACGCCAATTAAGCTAATGCTTCAAACACTGCAATGGCTTCCTGCTCGCGAGTATATTAAGTTTAGTGTCTTGGTGTTTATATTTAAAGTGAAGATCGGTGCTGCTCCAAAATATTTGCAGAGTAAGTTGATATATAATAGCGATGTGCATCACTACAGTACTCGACAAAGAAATGATTTTTTTATTCCACCAAAAAATAAAAGGATAGAAACAAATTCTGTATTTCACAGGGGATTAGCTGAATTTAATCAGCTGCCCGAATACATTAAATCTTTGCACTCTGTGAACACCTTCAAAAGACAATTGAGAATATATATGTTGATCTCAGCTAATATTATTGTTGAGTAGTGGCAGGTGTGATGTCTCGGTTGTATATTGGTCTGAGGTGCTGTGTGTCTCGGTGTTTGCTTTTGTATTGCTTTGTTGTTTTGTGGATGTGTAAAACCACTGGTGTTCATTTTTTTAAATTTTTTTTTGCTCAATTTAGGCCTCAATTTTAGCCTGTTTTTAAATATTTAGTTTCAACATTGCCAGGGTCATGTTTCTTTTTTATTGGCTTTGTAATTTGTACGATTATATGTATATGTATTTTTTATTATGTAAGAATGACTAGCAATATGCTAAAATAAAGGATTTAATAATATACATATGTATCTATATCAATGAAAACTGAGCAAACCTGACCACCTTTTTGCTCAGGTTGGGTGAGCAGCCATAGAAAACGAGCAGTTTTCTAGGGCTGCGTTCTGGCCATGTACTTATAGAATGGAAATACGCTGCGAGGAAAGAGACTGGTCAGGGCCCCTAACCAGGTGCGAACCCTGTTCCGACCTTAGGGTGCCCTCCGATCCACCGTTCGCTAGATTTTCTGGACCCACAGTATAAACGTTCGGCATTCGCATTTCCCGATTTGCCTTTATATAAAACCAGACAGTTTGTGTAAATACTAAAATACAAAATTGTAATAGATTTGGCAACTTTGCATTTAGTGGGTTTAGTTGACAGAAGAATGCTGACGAAGTGACGCGTTCCCTAACACAAGTAAACAAATAATTTCTGGCCATTATAAATTAATTTTCGTATAAAAATTAAAATTTTTTAATTTTATGTGAATAGTCAATCTTTGTATATGTAATACATACCTTTGGCGATAATTATAACATTATTTGTAGTGTTTTGTGTGGTTTGAAACCATATAAAAATTGGTGCTGTGATGCGTTCCAAATTTTTTCCTTTTTTTGGAATTTTCTTGGAAAAAAATGGTTCATCCACCGATTTTTTTTTGTTAAAGTGCTCCAAAGAAGGTAATCTTTAATTTGCCCTTTCAAAAATTTGCTAATTCCGACATACTTAAAGTGCACAAGAACCTACTTACCTACTTAATTTTTAAAAAATGGATTACTTAGTTTAATTTAGTAGGAAAGAACAAAAAATAAAATAAATGTTCTGATTTTTAGACCATGAACAGCTATTGACAACTTAAACTCTCAGATATGCATTGCGATGCGTTTCCATTTAGACCTGAAAGTTGGGATTGTCAATGGCTGTACCTCAGTAAGTAGTGGGTAATGAAAAAGCTTTGGTACAAACAGGGAAATTCTTAGATAATTACTTGTTTGTAACGGTTTAGTTTAATCTGAACGCATTTTTTAATATGTAATTAATAGTTCAAATCACCTTTCGATAATCAATTTGACCAGCAAAAATATCCTTTAAAAGCGCAGTAATGTCTTCTGCCTGAGGTGGGACTATTATTTTGGTACTATTTGTGCACAAAATGCATATTCCTCGCGTTAAATCCATACTGAAACACCTCAGTCAATTACTCCTTAGCAAATAAAGCACTAACTTCTTTTAGATTGCTGTAAATAACTATTTTTTACAAAAACCCGCGTAAAACCAATCTAAAGACGCATCCTGCGCCATGACAGCTACGTCTGTCTCTTGCAACGACAAGGTGGAATTTTACGGCCAAACTGGTTTCACAACCATGGCGCACTAAAACTGGTATTGCTCCGCACTCAGTGCACACTGGATCTACCACTAGAGAGTAGAATCCCTTTTTAATTTTTTTAAAATAAAAAATATGTCATACGCCGCAGACTGTTCCCTTCTTTCATTTACTAGTGGAAAAACTGCGACATGTTTAGTTTTGGAGAAGATCTGCTTTTACAATTCTATTTGAGACAGCCTCGAGGAAAACTCTGACACTGGTATATCTTAAAGATGTCTTTAAGATAACCTTTAAGGCTTTCTATGGATATTTTGCCCTTGTGACACCTCTAAATTTTTTTAAATAAATAAAAAGTATGTCATAGGCCGCGGATTGTTCCGGTCTTTCATGTTGAAAGTAACAAACTAGCGAGAAGGATTTTGGTTTTGGAGAAGACCTCCTTAGGGTGTAGTTTTTTTATGTATTTTTATCAATTTTGGCTACCCTTTTAATTTTTTTAAATAAAAAATGTCATAAGCCGCGGACCGTTAATGTCTTTCAAGTAAAAGTGAAAAAACGGCGACAAAATGTTTAGTTTTGGAGAAGAACTGCTTTTAGTTTCTGCTTGAGGAAGCTTCGAGGAAAACTTATATACTGGGACTTCTTAAAGATATTTTTGAGATAACTTTTAAAGCTTTTTGTTGATTTTTGCCTTTGTGGCCTTTCTAAATTGTTTTACAGAGATAAAAAATATGTCATAAACCGCGGATTGTTCCCTTATTTCATGTAAAAGTAAAAAACTTGCGAGGAAGATTTAGGTTTTGGAGAAGACCTGCTTAGACTGGATTTTTTAGGTATTCTTATCAATTTTTTCACCCTTTAAATTTTTTTAAATAAAAAATATGTCGTAAGCCGCGGACTGTTCCCTTTCTTCATATAAAAGTGATAGTTTTTAGTTTTGTTTGGGGCAGCCTCGAGGAAAACTATATACGGGGACATCCTAAAGATATCTTTAGGGATACGAATTTTTATTGTTTTTGCCCTTGTGGCTCCTCCAAATTGTTAAAACAAATATTTCATAAGCCGCGGACTGTTCCATTCTTTCATGTAAAAGTGAAAAGACTGCTACAAAATGTTTATATAGTTTTGAAGAAGACTTGCTTTTCGTTTCCGTTTAAGGCAGCCTCGAGGCAAGCTTCACCTACATGCTGTTGCAGGGGTGTACCGTTGTCAACTTTGGTTACGGTTTTGTGTCCCATAAGTATTGATAACTTGAAAAGTTTGTAAGATGGAAACGTGGTTCCTGCAAAAATTTCTGTCATTAATGTCAGTAGTGATAGATGGGATGTTCTGCGCCCTCCCACTCCCAAATCAATAGCGCATGCGTCTGTATCAAACCCAACACGCAATAGCGCATGCGTCAGCATCAAACCCAACCTGCGCGCGCATACGTCACCTGTCATACGTCATCTGTCAACTGTCATCTATCACCTGTCATACGTCATCTGTAACCTGTCATACGTCATCTGTCACCTGTCATACATCATCTGTCACCTGTCATACATCATCTGTCAACCGCCATCTGTCATCTGTCAACTGTCATATGTCAACTGTCATACGTCATCTGTCACACTCTTGGGCGTTAGCTACTTTGGTCTTAACTACTTGGGGCTGGAACTACTTGGGGGCTTTAACTACTTGGACATCAACCACTTGGGCACTATCGATTGGGACCTAACTGCGTCGAACATTAGTACTACTCCTTAAGAATATTATTAGTATTAAGTATTTCAGGGAAAAATGACATCAAAAACTTTTTTCTTTATTTTACCGATAGTAGGATTAGAACCTGGGACCTGCATATTACAACGTGGAATTACCAACGCTCTAGCCGACCTGGCCATCTGCTTCACATAAAATATTGAGTTCCAAACATAAAGGCTTGCGGCAGCTGGGCAAGCAAGTTGTTGTTGTTGTTTGTAGCGAAGGACCGATGAGAACGATATGTAATAAATGGATTAAAGGAAGAAAACACACAGTAGTAGGAAAATTATTTATTTAACCACAAGATATATCTATATTTAGCAACCTTATATACAAAATTAGTTAATAATATTAAACAGGTTACTGCTACGAATACAAGTAAACTAGAAATACTGTTCAGAGTTTCGGAGAAAGATGGCGGTAGTGGAGAATTAGCAGCAGCAGGAGTACGAGTTGGGGATGCGGTCTCATTCTTGCACTCGCTAAGGAACGTCAGCCATCCTGTTTCACCAATCGTCGAATCTTGAAAGAGAAAGTGAACCTTGTAGCGAAAAGATCTGTTGCTGTTTGATGGCGGTATCGTGGCGGAGAATACAGACATGTGGTCAGCGTTCTGCGGGTTGAAATCCATCAAAATCCATGGTCTGCTAGCGTTACAATCTCCAAAATCGAACAAAACAGAACCTTTTTTAACATTTAAAGGTCGATATACGTAGAAGACGTTGTGTACTACTGCAACCAGCAGAATGAAGGACGAACTTAACAGAGCCATAGCTCACGTGAAAATGAGCTAAAGCGTCGAAGAATGGCGATTTATAATATCATAGAGGTGTATCAGTCCACTGGCTAATAACACCAACAGTGGTATTAAGAACAGAGAACTAACATGGAGAGTTCGGAGCGGTTCTGGTTGTATCTTTTTCAAGCTTCGCGGTGGAGCTTTCTTTTTCTGTGGTCGACACTTCCACAATACTTTAGCTAGTCGACAATGCTGAGAGTACTTATAGTGATCGGCTAGTGGATCATCTCCTTCCTTCCAATCAGTAAACTCGCAATGACAAAATGCACATTTAACGATGTCTAATCGTTGGGTGTAATAAAAACCAGCCTGTGCTAAGTCTTTAGGACTAACTTTATTAGTCCAATTTGCAAACGTAATCAGTCTTTCTTCAAAAGTACGAATAACGGCAATACCGTCGTCTAAGCAATCAGTACAATCTGCACTGCGGCTAGCCATTTTACGTCTTTCTACTTAGACTAATCGATCTATACTAAGAAAGAAAACAAACAAAATATGTTATATACTTTTATTCCATGTCATTTAAAAAACAATGTCGGAAATTATACAATAACTTGGCATTATTACAGGCACAATGCCAAACATTAAAGTCCTTATGGTGAAAACATTCTACAACTTTTTTATATTTACTTAATTTAGGTTCAGTCTTTAAAGGAATACTAAATATAAGGGAAGAATCAAAAATCTGTTTTAAACAAGTTGCCTTTAAATCGCCCTTAACCAGAAATTTAGGAGCGTCATACTGAAGACGGATGTCACGTAAAACACTTTCAAATTGGTTCAAGTCCAAACAGCCAGACTCCCACATTAGTCCATGATATTTTTCCTCCAAATGTTCTACTATCTTGAGATCTTCGGGTTTCAAAAATTTCCTACCATACGGAGGTTTGAAGAGAAAGCTGCAAAATCGTACGCCATCATACACAGCCAACTCCTTCGGTATAAACCCACTAGCTAAGGGGTACCCTTGAAGATCGATGCAAACTTCCTGACGTTCTTGAGACATCTTGCACACTGGTTAGACTCGAAGGCAGCAGCGACGACGACGGTGTTAAACTAACTTCTAAACAGTTTACAGTACGGAAGGGCTTTAAGTAAGGTAAGATATACCACCACCACCATCATCAATATCTCTTGAAACAGGTTTATTCCGAGCATTCAAACTGGATTAGGGTGCGAGGGTTACCACCAGCAGCAGCAGCAGTCAAGCTTTTCCCCAAATATGCTAGAGTATACTGGGCACTCGATCGATTCATGTTGTCAACCAGATCCTGCGACATAGTTTCAGCTATCCGTTGCGGTAAGTATGTTTGAAATAGTACATCCTCCTGGGCTAAGTCAATCAATGTCGCAACAAGAGCTCTCCCATAACGAGTTGTTACAAATTTCATTTTTTGAATAGGATACGCTACTCCTATAGGTAGAGTGGAAAGTTTTCTGCATTCAGGAAAGTTCACAACATCACTGTTAATACGAGCGTTAAGTTCCGCTAATGTTTGCTTGGAAATACTCATTGTAGAATGTTGCTAAATAGGTATCAACACACACGACAGGTCTCGACAGGTTATAACTGTATGCAACGAATGCTGAAACAACTATGAAATCTCTGCTAGAATCGAGCTGTATTTATTAGGGATAGCAGAAACAGAGAGGGGCAGGAGGAAAGGAGAGAGAGAGGGAGAGAGAGAGAGAGAGAGAGAAGGAGAAAGAAAAGAACCTTGAGCTTTAAACTATTTATTGGTATTATGAATCATCAGTATACATATACAGTTTATCAAAGTCATCTAACAATTTTTGCTGGTTGTAATGCAATAATTCCAGCATTTAATAACTTTGTTCAGACGGGTTTAAGTTACACAGATTGGTTACAATTTGAAAAAAGTTTTCCTTAATATCAACAAAACATTGAGCATACTGTAAAGTATCATCATAATAGGTTCTAAATTGTAAACGTTTAACTAATTCTAATCTATAGTTAATTAAATGCTTAATGCTAACAATAGAATTTATATCATTACAAGAAAACGTTAAAGTTACATCATTGCTTCCAAGTCGAAATATTCGCTCGTTTAAAAGAATAGCACTGGATACGGTAAAATTTTCCGATGACGACGTCAGCGTTGTTGTCATACTTCCATCAATATCTTCAAACATCTTGTCAATGATCTCCAAAAACTCGATCCAATCAGAATGACTGAGGGAGACTGGTTGATGTTCAGGAGTTGTGGGAACTAGTTTAACACTTGGTATCATCCCCCTGGCAACACTGAGGCCCACAATTACTGTAAAATTACCAGTAGTATGGTAAAATTCACCCAAGAGTTTATTCTCCTTGCGAATTTCTCTATTATTTCGGAGAATCATACTGTCTAGATAAGTCCAATGATGAGCTTTGGGAACTATCGTCTTCTTCTTCTTCTGGAACCTGTGGAGCAACAGCAGCAGCGGTACAACTTTTACTAGCCATGGTTCGCACTAAAATAGTGACGTCAACCAACGCATTAGGATTAGTATGAGTGTAGAGGAAACTATACCCCCACTCCACATTTATTGATGTTAAGTTCGAGAAACAGCAGTTTGGATAACGCCCATCCGCTTCCCATCTCGGTAAATTCGGAAGCTTTTTTCACTAGAGAGATCTGATATTCGCTGTAAAAGTCCTCCAAATTAGTGCTGGGAGAAATAACACTAAATTTTGTATTAAAAGATTTTATGTCTTGTTCTTGTGTGGATGCCAACAGATAACGACCATATAGCTCCATATTAACTTTAAGCTGGGGATAAGTCTTTAAAGGATCAGTGAGTAGAGTAATAACCGTATCTTTGAGATCTTCTAAATATTGCTTAACATCAGTCGAATGTAAGTCACTTGTCAGCTGATAAGTTAGTATGCGGTTTTTAAAAGCAGTTCGAACTAATTTTACATGAGAGTACAAGGTCTGACTACATTGCTGCTTATGTTTTGTGGTACGGTTATGAGCACTACGGGATAAAATTTCAGTATTACACTCCTTGCAATACGGCATGATTTCAACTGACGAAAACCGGAAAATGTTGACTATTTGTACAGAGATCGGACTTAAACCACATCCTTAACCATATCGATCCAACTATTATGCGACTTATCAAACCCAAGCCATTTCACATACATCTTTTTGCCCTTTTTACGCAAAACTTGTTCAATAAGAAATACGTCAGATTGTTTGGTTTTTTGCAATTCTTCTTCATAGAATCCGCCACTAATGGGTTGACCGCTCGTATCCTCTAGCAAATAAGTTGTAGGATTGGTAATCTTCACCTGAGATACTTTAAACAACTCAGTGGTCCAATTAGGTACATAACCCTTTTCAAACACGTGCTTAGCCTTACTGATGCGAACAATGTCACCAACTTTGAATTTTTGCTTTCCCACAACCTTTAAACGACTATAAACAGAGTCCAATATTTTCTTCTCATTACTCTTGCTAACATCCTTCGGTTTCATATGGATTGTATGATGTTTTGTGTTATTGTAATTCTTTGTAACTTGTTCCAACAAGTCAATCCATTTATGATTACCATTCAAGGTAAATAGTCGAAACAGGTGTTCTTTGAGCGTTCGAATTACTCGTTCAGCAATAGAAGCCTTTAAAATACTAAAGGTACTGTAATGATGTATGCCATGCTTCTTCATAAGACTTTGAAAGCTAGCGTTGTAATACTCTTTCCCATTATCGGTAACCAGCTTTTTCGGAATCCTCCGAGACTGTTTGAGTATATGATCCATTGCATTAGTCACATCCTGAGCATTTTTTGACTTTAGAGGCCTGGTCCAGAGAAATTTTGAAAAACAATCAATAACAACCAAGATGTATTTAAATCCCTTGTTTTCACGAGCGTACTGATCGAGTTGAGCAAGATCGGAGGCAAACGTATCATCTAAACCATACTGGATAAATCTGCGACGTTTAAATTTGATTCTAGCGGGTTTATGCAGTTCCTTAACAACTTGTTCTCTCGCCTTCGTAATACCCTTAGCCATTATTTCCCAAAGAATGAGGTTCTGCAGCAAGATATCGAATTATATACGTCTATATTTTAGACAGTTGGTGGATGGGAATATCTTTTCTTTAGCAAATCAACTGTTTGTAATAATTTTGAGAGTTCTTCACGAGTCTTTTTCACATCCGCACTGACTGGTTTGAGAGCATTTCGAATAGTCGTATTTGTGTAAACTTTTAGGCGTTTTTCGAGGTCCTTGAATTGGGTAGATAGGCGATCCAGGTTTGTATCCACAATTAAAGTCTCGCTCTTGACTTTGTTGTCAAGTAGCTTAAGTTGGTCGGATACCGAGTCTACATAATCCTTATTAGTTTTTGTAAAGGTCTCCATTTGCTTTACAATACTACCGATAGAGTTGTTTACTTTTTGTTCCAACACCGTTACTTGTCTCAGCATCTCCAAGTGGGATACTTGTATTTTATCATTCAGCGATCTATCAATGGTAGTAGAAAGTGAAGTTAGCCTACTCTCTACAAACTTTTTATTTACGGCATCAGCGACATCTGTTGGTGATTTGACGTTACAAAGCCGGTGATCTCGAATATTGTAATCGCCATCTTTTGTAAGAGTGATCAAGTTGGGTGTTTGCAACACTCTCACTCTTTTCTGATTAGATGAAGAGGGTAAGGAACGTCCAAACTTATTCATGATTACTGCGGTACTAAGGCATAACAGCTTTAACAAGCTTATTTATAGAATTCAATTACTCCAAGGTGTTCCAATTCATGCAAAATGCTCCAAATCTCGTTCATGTTATTATTGTTGCCAACCTGATTGGAAGCGTCTAGCTTTTTTAACCTGTCAACCAGCTCATTTACGTCATCATAGTAGACATATTCTTTGGGTTTTTCGTTGTATTCCATTAAGGCAGATCCGGATTTCACATATCCGGATTTCGCAGACCGCGTTCTGGTCGCTATTTTAACCCCGGGCGAAGGAATTTTACTGGTAGAACCTTTCGAAATTAGTGGTTTCACAATGGCATTGTATTTGTGGGATCTATTACCTTTCAACTGACCATTGTCTTTCAAGTATAAATCTGTTCGCTTTAAAATATCTTTGTATTGTTCTTCATCGGCAGCGGTATTAAATTGGGGAACCTTGAGAAACAATAAATCGTATAGTCCCAGAGTTCCTTTATACGTAAGGGGGCCAACTTGAATATCACCATTCTTTAAGAAATTAACCGGTTCTGAACCTAAGCTCCAAGAATCAGTCACCAAATCATATTTCAGGCTGTTAGCATCTATTTCGGCAGAGTGCGACCAATATAGTTTCAGATATTCTTGAGCAATCGTCGGATACTGCTCGATAAAAGTCTCAAACACTTCAGATTTTTGAAGAGAATCTTCAAAATTCTTTCTTATGTGTTGCGATGATTGTGTCGCAGGATCCTGAGCTGGTTCTTCAAACACATCATCATCATCAGCAGCATCATCCCCGTAGTGAGTTTCCTCGGTTAAAAATTGTACAGGAGGTTTCACTTCTCGAGTTACTATGGGTGGTTTAACTTTGGGTTTTACACCAACACTCTGTTCCCCTTTAATCTTACGTTTCTTAGATTTTGCAGTGGCGGCGGAAGCACTCACAAGCTTATTCAGAGGATCGGTAATCGGCATTAATAATTTATTAAGAGCTACATCTTCTTCGCCTCGCTCCAACTTTAATGCTAAATACTTCTTTCTTATTGTTCGTGCAGCTTGGATAATCCTACGTTTAACGTCTTTATCGAGCTGGCTCATGGGGGTAGACATACTAAAAAACAGACCCTGTTCTGGAAAAACAGCTAAAAAACAGACCCTGTTTCGGGAAAAACAGCTAAAAACAGGCCCGGTTCTGGAAAAAACAGCTAAAAAACAGACCTTGTTCTGGAAAAAAACAGCTAAAAAACAGACCCTGTTCGGGAAAAATAGCTAGGAAAAAGCTAAAACAACTCCTAACCAGACCCTGTTTCTCGAGACTTAACACATCTAGCTTCTAGAACGTCAAGTGTCACACTGAGTCTCGAGGGTTTAGGGTATGATATATGTATCAAACTTGCTACGATATCGGCCTTTAGCAATATCATTGTCTTTCACCATTACTAGGAACCCATACCGATCCTTCCAACATTCGGAGCAAATATGTTTAAATGCATCGAATGTCATGTCTGTATTAACGTGATCATCGTAGATATGTTTCAAGTTTAAGTCGTCCTGCTTAAATAAAATTAATACATTGGCATTGTCACGAACCAGCTGTTTAGGTATTTTCGAGTAAGTTTGCGATAAATAGAATGAATCAATCGCATGATGTCGGCCCATACAAAAATAATTACGTATTTTATCCTGCTTCTCACATGCTACGTCATCGAATATGAATACAGAGTGAGGTCGGGCACTGGCAGGATCTAGAACTTCATCATTATCGCTGTAGCCGAAATAGTCTAAACGGGAATGTTTCATAGCCTGTTGAAGAAAGTCGTACTTGTCTTGCTGCAGAGATTTGGAATAGACGTGCACATTCTCGAATTTTAAACCATTTTCATCAATCAAAAGACTAATCATTACATTGGTTTTGCCACAATTACTCGGACCACATATTAACGCTCGAATTGTAGAAGGCAAAAGTTGACCATGTTTGCTACTGAGGCACTTTTCTTTTTTCATATCGCAATTATAAACTTGGATTTTGAGTTTCTGTTTCTCTTGACGCATCTCTATAAATACTACTCTATACCCTCCCAGGGCTTCATTACGAATGAAGACTCTGCAGGGTGCAGGTGTGTTAAATACAGCTATCAAGAAGCTCCCGTTCGAGCTTCATTTACCCGGTTATTCCTATTGCGGACCTGGAACCAAACTTCAAGAGCGGTTGGCTCGAGGTGATCGACCAAAGAATAAATTGGATAGTGCTTGTCGCGATCACGATATCGAATACGCCAAGTCGACAGAGTTGGAACAAAGACATCGAGCCGATCGAGTGTTGGAGAACCGGGCTTGGGAACGAGTAAAGGCAAACGATTCCAGTTTTGGTGAAAAAGCTTCAGCGTGGTTAGTAACTAACGCTATGAAGGTAAAACGCAAGTTGGGTGCTGGCAAGAAGCAGAAGATGAAACCCCTATCATCAGTGATCAGTCTGCTTAAGAAGCAACTTCGACATACGGGTACTGGTGATGTTAGTAAGAAAAGGACTCTCAGTAAAATACTTAAAGCTGCACGAGTAACTGTCAAGAAGGTGGGAGGACGTAAGAGGATCAACGTACCACGAATAATACCCTTACCGAAACAGGGTGGGTTTCTACCACTTATTCCCATATTTGCAGGACTTAGTGCCCTGGGGGCACTAAGCGGAGGCGCCGCGGGGATAGCGAAGGCCATTAATGACGCTCAAAGTGCCAAGGAGAAGTTAAAAGAATCCAAACGACACAACGAAACAATGGAGGCGATTGCATTGGGAAAAAAGGGTAGCGGCATGTATTTAAAGAAACACAAAACTGGTTATGGATTGTTTTTACGAAAAATGCCAAAAAACTACCAATAAAGCTACCTGAAAAACCGTTATCCGATCATGATATTAAGTCGTACGTCACTCGATTAAAAATACCGCATTTTAGAGGAGTATTTATGCGAAACACTTTACCGAACGCACCCCTCAAAACAGAGTGTGGTGTTATTAATTTGGATCGGAACACAGGATTCGGGACACATTGGGTAGCTTACAAGAAACACGGTAATCGAGTTGTCTATTTCGATAGTTTTGGCAACTTGAAACCGCCCAAGGAATTTGTCAAGTACATGAAAAATGCGAAAATATATTTTAATTCCGATCAGTATCAGGATTATGGAATGACAAATTGTGGACATCTTGCTCTAGCATTTCTCTACAATAAAACTTTATAAATGCAGGTGTTGATGCTTACCGCTATCAGTCATGTCACAGACATTCACGTTAAAAGGTCGCTCTCACCGACTTGAAGCATACTTTGTACCTCCCATAGAGCTCGATTCCCGGTTTGATTACTCTTTAGCATTAATTTCGCTAAACACTTGGAACACGATTCCCAATATAGAAGAGGGACGAAACAAGTTCTATTACATTGTCAATAATCAGGAGGAGCGAGTATTGGAAATACCAACAGGGTCCTACGAGTTGGAAGATATCGAACAGTTTCTACAACGTAAGCTCCTAGATCCCAGCGCTCCCGCAGACGAACGGAATCGCATCTTATCGCTTAAACCCAATAACAATACGTTAAAGTGCGAGCTATCCAGTGTCTATGACATAAACTTTAAGCCAAAAGACAGTATTGCAAAGTTGTTGGGATTTTCACCTAAGCTGTTAAAGTCTGGTAAATTCCACGAATCAGATCAGCCTGTGGATATTATACAAGTTGTTACTATTAGAGTAGAGTGTAACATCATTTCCGGCTCGTATTACACAAATAATCCCGCACATACTCTTTACGAATTTTCTCCAACTGTCGATCCCGGTTACAGTATAAATATCCCAATCAAACCCAATCAAACCCATACCGATCCTTCCAACATTCGGAGCAAATATGTTTAAATGCATCGAATGTCATGTCTGTATTAACGTGATCATCGTAGATATGTTTCAAGTTTAAGTCGTCCTGCTTAAATAAAATTAATACATTGGCATTGTCACGAACCAGCTGTTTAGGTATTTTCGAGTAAGTTTGCGATAAATAGAATGAATCAATCGCATGATGTCGGCCCATACAAAAATAATTACGTATTTTATCCTGCTTCTCACATGCTACGTCATCGAATATGAATACAGAGTGAGGTCGGGCACTGGCAGGATCTAGAACTTCATCATTATCGCTGTAGCCGAAATAGTCTAAACGGGAATGTTTCATAGCCTGTTGAAGAAAGTCGTACTTGTCTTGCTGCAGAGATTTGGAATAGACGTGCACATTCTCGAATTTTAAACCATTTTCATCAATCAAAAGACTAATCATTACATTGGTTTTGCCACAATTACTCGGACCACATATTAACGCTCGAATTGTAGAAGGCAAAAGTTGACCATGTTTGCTACTGAGGCACTTTTCTTTTTTCATATCGCAATTATAAACTTGGATTTTGAGTTTCTGTTTCTCTTGACGCATCTCTATAAATACTACTCTATACCCTCCCAGGGCTTCATTACGAATGAAGACTCTGCAGGGTGCAGGTGTGTTAAATACAGCTATCAAGAAGCTCCCGTTCGAGCTTCATTTACCCGGTTATTCCTATTGCGGACCTGGAACCAAACTTCAAGAGCGGTTGGCTCGAGGTGATCGACCAAAGAATAAATTGGATAGTGCTTGTCGCGATCACGATATCGAATACGCCAAGTCGACAGAGTTGGAACAAAGACATCGAGCCGATCGAGTGTTGGAGAACCGGGCTTGGGAACGAGTAAAGGCAAACGATTCCAGTTTTGGTGAAAAAGCTTCAGCGTGGTTAGTAACTAACGCTATGAAGGTAAAACGCAAGTTGGGTGCTGGCAAGAAGCAGAAGATGAAACCCCTATCATCAGTGATCAGTCTGCTTAAGAAGCAACTTCGACATACGGGTACTGGTGATGTTAGTAAGAAAAGGACTCTCAGTAAAATACTTAAAGCTGCACGAGTAACTGTCAAGAAGGTGGGAGGACGTAAGAGGATCAACGTACCACGAATAATACCCTTACCGAAACAGGGTGGGTTTCTACCACTTATTCCCATATTTGCAGGACTTAGTGCCCTGGGGGCACTAAGCGGAGGCGCCGCGGGGATAGCGAAGGCCATTAATGACGCTCAAAGTGCCAAGGAGAAGTTAAAAGAATCCAAACGACACAACGAAACAATGGAGGCGATTGCATTGGGAAAAAAGGGTAGCGGCATGTATTTAAAGAAACACAAAACTGGTTATGGATTGTTTTTACGAAAAATGCCAAAAAACTACCAATAAAGCTACCTGAAAAACCGTTATCCGATCATGATATTAAGTCGTACGTCACTCGATTAAAAATACCGCATTTTAGAGGAGTATTTATGCGAAACACTTTACCGAACGCACCCCTCAAAACAGAGTGTGGTGTTATTAATTTGGATCGGAACACAGGATTCGGGACACATTGGGTAGCTTACAAGAAACACGGTAATCGAGTTGTCTATTTCGATAGTTTTGGCAACTTGAAACCGCCCAAGGAATTTGTCAAGTACATGAAAAATGCGAAAATATATTTTAATTCCGATCAGTATCAGGATTATGGAATGACAAATTGTGGACATCTTGCTCTAGCATTTCTCTACAATAAAACTTTATAAATGCAGGTGTTGATGCTTACCGCTATCAGTCATGTCACAGACATTCACGTTAAAAGGTCGCTCTCACCGACTTGAAGCATACTTTGTACCTCCCATAGAGCTCGATTCCCGGTTTGATTACTCTTTAGCATTAATTTCGCTAAACACTTGGAACACGATTCCCAATATAGAAGAGGGACGAAACAAGTTCTATTACATTGTCAATAATCAGGAGGAGCGAGTATTGGAAATACCAACAGGGTCCTACGAGTTGGAAGATATCGAACAGTTTCTACAACGTAAGCTCCTAGATCCCAGCGCTCCCGCAGACGAACGGAATCGCATCTTATCGCTTAAACCCAATAACAATACGTTAAAGTGCGAGCTATCCAGTGTCTATGACATAAACTTTAAGCCAAAAGACAGTATTGCAAAGTTGTTGGGATTTTCACCTAAGCTGTTAAAGTCTGGTAAATTCCACGAATCAGATCAGCCTGTGGATATTATACAAGTTGTTACTATTAGAGTAGAGTGTAACATCATTTCCGGCTCGTATTACACAAATAATCCCGCACATACTCTTTACGAATTTTCTCCAACTGTCGATCCCGGTTACAGTATAAATATCGAACCAAGGAATCTAATCTATTTACCTGTGAACCAAAAAAGCATCTATAACATTACTCTCACGCTAGTAGACCAGGATTCTCGGCCTCTTAATTTTCGAGGTGAAGAAGTAGTAATTCGATTAGAACTTAGACGAAATGGTTCTAGTATTTAAAGGATATTTAAACACTAATACATCAGCCGGCAGATCATTCAGTGATCAGAAGTCGAAGGGGTCACTCACGTTTTCAAATATAGTATATTTGCAGTCGAGAAGCAGTACTTACCGCTACCATGTCAGAAAAACTTCAAATCTTCAATCAGATCAAGAGCGATGAGTCGGTCATTCGCGAAGAATGGCACACTTATCACCCCTTTACCAACTCCTTTAATAACAATGACGAAATCGAGATTGTTATCAATCAGCAAGATGTCTTTTTGGATATGAGTGAAGCTCAACTCTACATCGAGGGCACGTTTAAGGTGGAAGCAGATGCCACCGGTAAGACCGGTACTTGCGATCTAACCAATAATGCTGGAGCCTTTCTCTTCGACAGCATTTCCTATGAAGTTAATGGTAAGGAGATTGAAAAGAGTCGAGATCCAGGTATTGTTAGCACCGTTAAAAATATGCTATGTTTAAATGAGCAGGAAAGCCGTGCTCTAGACATAGCCGGATGGAATTGGCCTAGTGGAACTGTTAAGACCTTGGACGAAACTTCTAAAGACTTTAATTTTCGCATCCCGCTTTCAATCTTGTTTGGAGTGTTTGCCGATTACCACAATGTACTAATGGGTAAACAGAAAATTAAACTAGTTCGTGCCCGTCATGATGATAACTGCTATAAGTCCACTGGTACTAAGAAGGCAACAGTAACCTTAAAAACGGTTGAGTTGAAAGTGAAACATATTTACCCGAGTGATGCAGTGAAATTAAGGCTCTTGGATGAAATTGCAAAGAACAAACCGATATATATTCCGTTTCGAAACTGGGAACTACATGAACTGCCTGCTTTGAGAACAACAAAGCGTGATATTTGGACCGTTAAGACCATGTCTGAGAGAGCCCGATACGTCATTGTATTTTTTATGAAGAAGCGAAAAGATAACTCGGAAGCTGATTGTACCTACTTTGATAATTTAAACCTCACCGACGTTAAGTTATATTTAAATTCTGAAGTTTACCCCTATGAGTCGTTAAATCTAAACTTTGTCAATAGGCAGTTTGCAGAAGCCTATCAGATGTATACGGACTTTCAAAAAACCTATTTGGGAAAGCAGCGGTCGGAGCCGCTGTTGGATTTTCTCGCTTTCGCTGGCAGAGCCCTCTTTGTTATCGACTGTTCCAAACAAAATGAAGCCCTCAAGAGTAACACTATTGACGTTAAGTTGGAGTTTCAAAGTTCCGAAAACTTCTCGGCTGAGTCACGTGCCTTTTGTATAATTATTCATGATCGAGTGCTTGAGTATCAGGCTTTAACAGGTCAAGTACGTGACCTGTTGTAGTCATTTACTATTCAACCCTCTCAGCACGATGAAGTTTGTTGTGGTTGACGTTCAAGGATTCAGCGTTCCAGAATTTCAAGCTAAAGAATTGGCTATTTACGATGGAAAGCAAATAAAAAACTATCTTTTTAAACCAGTTAAGCCGTTTTATGAGCTGTCCTATGATTGTCAGAAGCAAGCAAAGTTTCTATATGGGAACCGACATGGTTTATACTACAATTCCGGTGAAACCGATTACAATGAACTTTACCGTCTTATCTACAACGATCTACGAGATGTTGATGTCATATATGTGAAGGGACATGTAAAGAGGGTCTTCTTACTGGAAACTTTTTCCGCGATGAAATATCTTAAGAACGTACCCGATATTGTTAATTTAGAATTTACTAGAGACAGTGTCAATGTACCGAAATTATCGCTAAGTAAAACCACTTGTTCTTATCATTGTTTAGAATATTGTTCTTGTAGTGCTAAGAATTCCAAAATCTTGTATGAATATATTTATGATTTTTTACCTAAATAAAGAAGTTAAACTGTATTACATGTTTAATTTTATCCTATATTACTAGAACCCCTTGAGAAATTTAGGCATTCCGACTCGAGCATATGACCAAGACGGTTGACTTGTCAGTTAGATTAGACGAGCATTTGAAAAACATACGCATGCTGAAAAGAGACATTAAGTTTTACAAAGAAAAGAAATCTTTGGTTAGAATATTTTCGAAACTTACCATTTAAACTTACCAATGGCTGCCTCCTCCTCATCCAGCTAGGATAAGGTGTTTGAATCTCCTTCTAGATGTCCTGATGTTCCAGCGAAAGTTCTTAAGACTAAGCCTAACCGAGTTTACGAGATTGGTGACTTTATAGCAGTCATTTTTACTGTGTCAGAAGAGGAACGCAAACAAGTAATTTTGCATACTACTGGTTATGGTAAACTTTATTTCTCCAGTGATGAATTTGAAGAATTTCTAAGCACTTTTGATTGTTTCAATACGCACTGGGTGGATATAGTTATGATAATTGGACAGTATACGCTAGTGTTTCATCGCAATGGCGATAAGAGAAGTCTCAAGTTTGAAGATGTCATAACCGACAAGTATCTATTTAGATGGACTGAGAAGTTCATACACCTATTTTCAAAACACATTTATGAATTGTATAAGCTTAATATTGAATATTATACTGTTACCAAATAAATAGTCTAATGTGAATTTGTTTTTTCTTTGCTCTAACTAAGGAAATAAGACGCCAATATAAACACAAAAACAAGCATTTATTAAAGTGTAAAAAAAAGTTAAAAAAGCACAAAATCTGACCGAACAGTGGTCTGTAAATAGAGTAAAATAAGCAAACAATATAAAAATCAAAAAAATTGGGTAAACTTAGGTAAAATCTACATATAAAAACAATATAAAAATAAAAAAACTAGGGTAAACTTAGGTAGAATATACATATAAAGTAAATAAATGAATACAATAAATAGGGTAAACTAGGGTGACATAAATTGATACAATAAATAGGGTAGACTTGAGTGAAATAACTGAATACACGAACTAATAAAATAAATAACATATATGCCTAATCTAATATCACAGCCTCTAAAGTCACACATTTAGCTATCAAAGGTGATTAAAGTAAAGTTAGCTGTCCGTGATCAGTCTTAGCTCATGGAATTTCCGATGATTCCTTATACTTTTCAATATCTCGATGACCCCAAGCAAGTGTGTTCTCCAAGTCGTCGGGAATAAGATAACGCTTATCGTCCGCGTGTGATAGCGCTACTTTATTTTTCAGTTCAACATACATATCGTGTAAATGCGAACGGAAAGTGTTCATCTGTCGATGAATGTGAGTTCCTTCTACGTCAACCGCCTCCCTATAATCGTCAAGAGTCAGTTCTTTCTGGGTGACGTAGTCAGGAACTCCCTTAGCTTTTTTCGTTAACTTTCCCTCCACATTTACACAATATGCCTTCGCCCCGGTACCGTAGAAATCCCAAATGATTTTTCCTGCATACTCGTCTTTCATTTTACCCAAAATTGCTTGGTTTACAGGAACATCATGTGGGTTATCTGGGGAGTAATTGGACGTATCGAATCTATCTAAATTTTCTCGCATGTCATGGTAGAAATTGTCGGTTGTAATTTTTAAAACCAGGGAATCGGTGTCAGTGTAGAGTAATACCGCGTTGTTGCCGTATTTTGGCTTAATATACCCGTACAAAAAGTCATACATAATTGTCTTGGATATTTCCAAGATGCTAAAACCTACGTAAATAGGTTTATTATATGTGACTTTTTGTTTTTTCATCTGGATAGCTACCAGGTTCTCGTTGAAAATAGTGCGGTCTTTAAAATGCGGTTTCGGGATTAACGCTTCGGCTCCCAACCTTCTACCAATATTTTCCCAATGAGAAACAAGTTTAACGTCTACCCGTTTCTCCACATTTTCCATCGTTTTCCCAAACACAGCGTTGTTCATAAGTTTGAAAAAGTCCTTTTCAAACTTATTACTCGCTTGATTGCGCATCGCTGTGTTTAGGTCAATGTATTTCTTTAGCCACGGTGATTGGTCAAAAGATATAACGCGATGAATTTTGGTAAGCTTAAGCCCATAATCTAAAGCCTGACGCAAATTTTGGTAATGAATTATATATTTCTCTTTCTTTAACAAATTTGGAATTAATTTTTTAATGTCTTGGAATTTGGATTCCGGTGGAGCTATGGATTGTGGACAAAAGGGTAGTTCGTTGTGTAAATAATGTAACTGTTCGGGATATTCTAAATCTACCTCTAATATATAGCCAGTTTTAGAATCATTCGCGACATTCCTGTAATCTAAACTTTGAATTTCGGTCTCCTCCAACCACTTAAAATTCCCCGTTGATAAATATTGTGACATAGCCGCACCATATAGATTGGTGGCGTCCAAATACATGATGTAGGAAGTAGGTTTGGAAGCGTCATAATGAGGTATAAATTTATTATTTGCAAAAGCTTTTCTAACACTACACTGACTGACCCCACCGCGAATACCGTGTTTAAAGAAGTGTACCATGTCTAGATCCGTCAGTAATTCCAAGCTAATTGCTGTGGCCTTGAGTGCAGCATCCATCGCAAGAGATGGCGCTGTGAAGTACTGCGCAGGATCTAGACCGTAAGTGTTACGGCACACGTCTCTAAAACTTTCAAAAACATCTGTTAATAATAATACGTCGGATTTTAAATAAATATCTGAATATTCGCCTAAAGTTTGGCATTCAAATAAATTCCATACAGCCCAAGCACGCTTGTAATCCTCGTTACTAATATCTTCTTTTTTCAGCTGGTTGTAAAAGTCTTTCTGTGATGGAAGCTTTGTATCGTTCAATTTTGCGAAACTGTCCACGTAATTATATGGGAAGACACCCTTCTGTCGAATAAGCTGATCTGCGCAGGATCTAGACCGTAAGTGTTACGGCACACGTCTCTAAAACTTTCAAAAACATCTGTTAATAATAATACGTCGGATTTTAAATAAATATCTGAATATTCGCCTAAAGTTTGGCATTCAAATAAATTCCATACAGCCCAAGCACGCTTGTAATCCTCGTTACTAATATCTTCTTTTTTCAGCTGGTTGTAAAAGTCTTTCTGTGATGGAAGCTTTGTATCGTTCAATTTTGCGAAACTGTCCACGTAATTATATGGGAAGACACCCTTCTGTCGAATAAGCTGAAACTTATTTTCTTCCGCGACATATTTTCTAACTTCTCGACATTGTTCGGGTTTTAAATTTTGACTAAGTTTCTCTAGACTGCTGGCCATGAAACGAAAACTGTCGAGGAAGCGTAATTTTAAAAATACCTGTCGTTGTTTACCATCCCTGCTCTCGATGTTATCCACAAAAACATGTTTAGTAAATGATATATACTTTTCCTTGTTTTGGGGGATAACATCCAGCTTTTCTTCGTTGGAAGCCAATTCCTTAACAAACAGGTGCGAATCAAAGTTGGACATATTATGGAAAAAGATGGGTATAAATTGAGGGATTTTGTAATTTAGGTTACATACAGAGTGCGCAGCCGCTCGATATTGGCCATTTGTGTGATCGTGGTCGTGCACGCGATCGTTTAATACTACATCAAATGGCTTTTCGCAGATATGACACACCGCAGCATTTTGATGCTCCATCTCTTGTTCCGCAGAAATAGGTATCATGGGTACTACTTCCTTCATAAAGCGATTATAGATTGATTTACAATCAATCTCTAAGCGTTTTACGAATTCTTTGTGAGCATCCGGACCCCTATAACTTTGGTAAATCGAATGAGCATCATCAAAGTCACATTTGATGTAGTAACCGAAAGAGTACGGGACATGTTTGTGCGTTCTCACAGTGTATGACGTATCGGGATCCTGCGCATTTTCCTCTGTATCCAGGGGTTCAAGGATAGTTTCGAAATCGGCATAGACAACGAAAGGTACTTTTAATTTCTTTTCAAAGTTTGTAAATTTCAAAATATTGTCGGGAATCTCTTCGCCATATTTATTTTTTTTTAAATTTGTCGTAGGGACTTTAGCTAAAACGTGCCCACAATCATGTTCTTGATGAGTCAGTAATTTTTGTTCTGAATACCAATATGATAAACAACCATCACATAAATACTTTGTGCCACAATGTAAAGATAATTGTCTTGAGATCATGCGAGATAAACTTCTTATTAAGCAGTAATGACTATTACCATAGTCATCACTGATTACTAACAAATTTACATGTCGCTCTCTGTTACGAGAATTTGTAAAGTATAAGAGCCCCACGACTTCAATAATATTTTTACCATCTTCGAACAGTTTTTCCACCCCATATACGTTGATAGAAATATTATTGAGTCGCTCAAACTTTGAGATGTCGGTAAGTTTCATCGGAAATTCCATACCTGTAAAGTCCAACTCGTTTTCAAAAGGCAAATAGTTCGCGACTCTATTTGCATGTTGAGCTCGATCCAAAGGATGTAAGGCGGCTAGGACTGACCACATGAAACATTTTTGATCGGTGTTCTGGATGTTCAAGACAGCTTTCTTTGCTTCAATCTCCTTTGGCAGCGGGATGTAAGAAGATGGCTTTAGAGGTTGGATCTTGTTGATTCCTAATTCTAAGTGGAGGAGTTGTTGGAGCGCCCACCCTGTAACAATAGAAATATCAATTAGCGAGAAATCTATTAAACAGTTGAATTTTGTTTTTTGCAATAGTTTTACACTTACCACTATCCTTTTCCCGAAATTCGGAATACTTCCGGTCTAGGATGACGATGAACTGCTCGCACAGCTCCTCCAAGTCTGTAGCCCCATTCACCATCTGGTACTTGCTGTTAAAGGACTTCACCTCTGACGACTCGCTCGACTGCAGGAGGAAGCGGCCGAAAAGCTCCAGTCCGACCTTAAGCTGGTCATACTTCGTGCGGATGTCTCCCACCAACTTGACGAATTTTTCTTTTAGATGTTGTAGATACTGCTTTACGTTGGTGGGATCCCGGCTTGAAGTAAGTCGGTACGTTGCAATTCGGCTCCTGAATGACGTTCTTATCAACTCTACTCCTTCCTCCTCCTCCTGCACCACACAGCATGTCTCTCGATGTCCTAGGGTCCTTAGATGGCCACCCCATCGGTTCGTAGGAACATCTAGTTGACATGTTGCGCAATGTTGTGTGGATGACGTAGATGGTTCTGAAAATCGGAATAAATAATTAGTACCTGAGTTATATAAAGACAAATTTATTATTTAGACCACCAGAAATTTAAATTTTAACTACTCACCATCTGTCGAAACGAGTCTTGCCCTTTTCGTCATGGAAGCTTGCGGAGAATCGACGGCTATTCTCTTCAGGACTCCATGTTTCTGCCGTTGATGGTGTTGTAGAGCTCTCTCTGACTTGGCAGTTACTCCACAAGTTTCGCAGACTTTGCCCGATTGTCTACAGTCCCCATGACGCTTGAGGTTGTCCTTTCTGGTGAATGAGACGTTGCAGAATTCACATACGAACATTTTCTGTAACACATTAAGATTTGATAACAATTTTTCGGAAACCAATTGGAAAACAGTTTGAAGATTTTGGGAGAACAAAATATTTTTGGTAAAAGGTTTTGACAAAATTTTGCAAACAATTTTTTGTAAAAAAGTTTTGGGAACCATTTGGAAATATTTTGAAAATTTTTTTGGGAAAATAGGTCTTTAATCTACCCTTGTATCTCCTATTTTCTTTTGAAATATAAAGGCACACCATTCTAAAGAATTTTTGCCGATTTTTTCAACTCCAATTGCAGTTTGAACACACAAAAACTATCTATTTTTTTGGAACAATGGGTCTTTAATGTACACGCGTACTTCCTATTTTCTTTTGAGCTATAACGGCACACTATTCTGAAGAATTTTCGATGATTTTTTCCACCCAAACTGCAGTTTGAACACAAAAACTATTTTTTTTTGGAAAAATAGGCCTTTATTCTATACCTGAACATCCTATTTTCTTTTGAAATCTAAAGGCATCCTCTTAGCGAGAATTTTTTTGTCAATTTTTTCAACTCAACTTGCAGTTTGAATACAAAAAACTAGTAATATCTTCCACGCAAGTAGCCCTAATATTCTACACGTTAATACTAATACACCACCAAGTAAATTTCTAAGTACTTACCCAGATTTCACAGTACACTCACTTCACAAAGAAAAACTCTAATTGTCTAAATGAATAAATAATTCCCACAATTTTACACACGCTTTTCCCGAATCACCTTCACTCTACTACTTCTGAATGCGAACTGCTGGTCTTGTCTACGTGACTTTGCTAGAAATAACTATTTTAATTACTACCACTCCCCGCTGACCTGATCGTAACTATCTGCGCTTTACATTAAAATGCATGATCATTGTACTTTACTCCGGATGGTACCGCTCGGTACGGAAAACAACGGTCGCGTTGACCTTGCCTCGTGCTGTGTTATTTTCGCGCTCTTTGTCCAGTACTATTCCACTGATTATGAAATCTTTCTCGAATATTCTGCATCTCCAACTCTTGCTCATAGTCCTACTAATCCAACTACTCCAACTACTCCTCCTTCTACACTAACGCCATCTTTCTCCGAAACTCTGAACACCTCCTACTCCAACTACTCCTAATTCTACACTAACGCCATCTTTCTCCGAACCTGTGAACAGTATTTCTAGTTTGCTCCTAATTTTGTATTGTAACCATTGAATTTTTTTGTCAGTCCTGAAAACTTAAAAAATTCAAATTTTCGATCTTACGTCAAAATAAATATAAAATATAATGTCTTTCAGTTAGAGATCTTTATCAGCCGGGGTGACGAAGTCACTTTTTTCACTAACTGCGCACGAATCGCACCCTCGCTACTACCAAAAAGACGCATTTTGGTTTCTGCGCAACTTTTGAACTTTGTAACCCTCTAGCGCCGAAACGGCTGAACGGATTTCGATGAAATTTGGGGTATGTATTTTGTTACTCCTACCCTTAGTCCCTATCGAAGCAAAAAAAAATTTAAGGCCCTTTTGGTCAGCGCCAGCGTAATTGCCTAAAGGACCTTACTCTTTTTGGGAGTTTTTGAACCTGCATATCTCATGGTCTTTCTGACTTCTATCTAACACCAAAATTTGAATTCTTCAACACTTACCGTTTAAGCGCTAGCCGTAATTTAGTTTTTTATTTACCGTCATCAGTTCCTGTGCTCCTGATACATGAAACACCTTTGTAACCCTCTAGCGCCTAAACGGCTCAACGGATTTCGATGCCATTTGGGGAATATATTTTATTCCTCCTACCCGTCATCCCTATCGAAGCAAAAAAAATTTAAGGCCCTTTTGGTCAGCGCCAGAGTAATTGCCTAAAGGACCTTACTCTTTTTGGGGGTTTTTGAACCTGCATATCTCATGGTCTTTCTGACTTCTATCTAACACCAAAATTTTCATTCTCCAACACTTATCGTTTAGGGGCGAGGGCCTCTATGAATTACTAATTCTTCTACACTAACGCCATCTTTCTCCGAAACTCTGAACAGTATTTCTAGTACTGCTACTTCTACACTAACGCCATCTTTTTTCGAAACTCGGAACAGTATTTCTCGTCTCCTTGTATTCCTAGCAGTAACCTGCTATTATTGTGGTTAAATAAATAATTTTCCTACTACTGTGTGTTTTCTTCCTTTAATCCATTTATTACATATCGTTCTCATCGGTCCTTCGCTACAAACAACAACAACAACTTGCTTGCCCAGCTGCCGCAAGCCTTTATGTTTGGAACTCAATATTTTATGTGAAGCAGATGGCCAGGTCGGCTAGAGCGTTGGTAATTCCACGTTGTAATATGCAGGTCCCAGGTTCTAATCCTACTATCGGTAAAATAAAGAAAAAAGTTTTTGATGTCATTTTTCCCTGAAATACTTAATACTAATAATATTCTTAAGGAGTAGTACTAATGTTCGACGCAGTTAGGTCCCAATCGATAGTGCCCAAGTGGTTGATGTCCAAGTAGTTAAAGCCCCCAAGTAGTTCCAGCCCCAAGTAGTTAAGACCAAAGTAGCTAACGCCCAAGAGTGTGACAGATGACGTATGACAGTTGACATATGACAGTTGACAGATGACAGATGGCGGTTGACAGATGATGTATGACAGGTGACAGATGATGTATGACAGGTGACAGATGACGTATGACAGGTTACAGATGACGTATGACAGGTGATAGATGACAGTTGACAGATGACGTATGACAGGTGACGTATGCGCGCGCAGGTTGGGTTTGATGCTGACGCATGCGCTATTGCGTGTTGGGTTTGATACAGACGCATGCGCTATTGATTTGGGAGTGGGAGGGCGCAGAACATCCCATCTATCACTACTAATGTCACCCAAGAAACCGATGCTTCCCCGCTGGTTTTCCAGTTTGTTATGTCATTTTGATTCAAATTTTGATATTTATGTTTTGCATTTTTGTTTAAATTGAAATTTATTTTTTCACAAATGTTAAAAATCATCTGTGTTTTAAAATGTTGAAAGCAGGAGAGGTTTGTTTTTAGGTTGAGTCGATATCCGTAAAAATAAAACAAAAATATTTAAATCATTAGGTGATCCGCTGATCCCTAATAATTTGCCAGCTAACAGAAACGACTGATCTGTGTTCCGTATAGTAAAACGGGTTCTTTCAGGAACCAGCGGACCAGCGTTACTATGGTTTACCGCATAGTGGCATATTTTGACGTTTACCAGATTACGACTTGGTTAATTTTCTATCTCTTTTATTTCCGTATCATTGAAGAGAGACTGACCTTTACCAGGTTACGAAAATCACATTACCTAAGACGTTTTTTGGCGATTCAAAACCATCAAAGCCAAACCCAAGGGTTTACCATTGTTGTCTTTATTTATTTGCATTTGACTGCATCGTACAAATAAGGATCAAAATATGGTTTTGATTTTTGTGGCACTATCTTTGTTTGTTTACGTTTAATAACGTTGGATAAACAAAGAGAGTACATGGTTTTGGTTTTGATGGTTTTAAATCGCCAAAAAATACTACTAGTAAACTCCAAAATATGCCCATAGTGTCTTCAAATTGTCTATGAGTTTTTGTTATCTTAAAGATATCTGTAAGATGTATTTGTACTACTGGGGCACTCGCTTCGAAATCCTTGCTCGGTGGTGGAACTCATTTCTTTCACAGCTTTCCGTTCCGTCCCGGTCCGGATTTATACGAATGCCATTTTCTCCTCCTGACAGAATTGTGACAGACTGAAATTGGCATAAAAGTCCGATTATAAACAAACAACAAAAAAAAAAACGAAAAAGTTTTAATAATACACAATTCTGTGATACACAAGAATTATTAGTTTTATCAAGGTAGTCATTGGTTTTGTTGCATTTTAAGTCTCGACTTAAAGTATGGCCATCAGTAATATTAAAAATGAAATAGATGTTCAAAGATTACCTACGGACGCTGAAGACTTCGAATGGAACGGATGGACTTTCAAGTATACAAAATCTCACATATTACATTCTTTATGTACCACAGCGGAAAAATGTAAAAATCAATCCGAAGAACAATGTTTATTATGTTTGTAAGTCAAAATTGAGACATCATAAGATGTGTACATACATTTTCTATAGAACAGGAGTACCTATTTAATCATACCATAATTATAATCTTTCTGAACTTTCCAAGATATGAAGTATTTCCATTAATGTTTCAAAATTCTTTCCGGAAGAGATTCTAATTTTTATTTTGATGTACCTACTTGCAGGAAAACTACCTAAATGAGCTAAGTAATTTACTATTTTATTGTTTACCTGCCTCGTTTAACATATTAAGAGTTATGCGAGTTTTTTTCTGTAAACAAATGTGTATAGACAACAAATTGGTATGGGTGGCGGTGTGGGAGTAAAAACAATAGTTGATACATAAGCACTTAAGAACAAAGTATCTTTAAAGTGCTTAACGTACAGGGCTGACCTCAAAATGATTATTTCCCTATTACAAACATTTTTGGCAAAGAACTTTAACAGGTAGATTCTTTAAACAGTTAATTTTAAATGATGTAGTTTTTTATTAAAGTTTTCTTAGGTGCCTGTATTTTATTTCGTCCTGTTTGAGGGGAGGGGTTGAGAAAGATATAAGTACCTATTGACTTTTATAGATATTTGGATTTTGATCTGCTGAGAAAATTTTCTTAACTTTAAGATTGTATTTACCTATATAATTTCTAGATATACAAATTGTCTTGAACTGCCTCATTTGCCCGAGATGGTTTTTCCAAAAAATGTTTTGACAGTTATACATCCCAGTGGAGGAAAAATAGAATTCAATACATTAGATGCATTAAAAAAAGTTTGTAATGGAAAACTACCAATTCAAGTATCATATTCAGAAGCTTGGAAGGAATCAAGGTAACTAACCTATTTTTGACAATTATAAAGCTATATAGTCCGAGCTCCCATAATACCAAAAGATACCTCATCGAACACCTCAAATAGAAAAGGTGAAAATAATTGAAAAACATGTAGGTAATGAACATGTTACATCCGCCAGACTATTAAAAATATGTTAATTACTATTTTTAATGAATTTTTGAAAATAGCTTAAAAAATGAATTTACTTTTGACAATACCTGCTTGAAATTGACACAATTTATGATAGGTACCTAAATAATGTATTATTTTTGAAAAAAATTGACAATTTTTGTTAATATCAGACGGACCATTTGTTATCAAGTATATTTTTTATGAAAGTATACTTCGTAACAACTCTGCTGTTTATTTCAAATTGAAGTTTGAGATCTCCTCTATCTAATAAAACTTGTCTGGCTGGAAATTTTTAGTAATTAGGTACCTTGTCAGACTTAATTTTCGATGTACAGCATCCATGCATTGGATAGATGTAAGACTGAACCATTGGCATCTCAAAACACCATCATTGCGTTTTTTTTAAATGAAGTTTAAGGTTCCTTCTACGCATCAAAATTGGTCTGTCAGCAAAGAAATGTTTTTGACTGTGTCAAACTAAATTTTTAATCGCAGTGCCAATTTTTCTTGTAAAATAAATAAGCTTCTACAATAGCTGCATCAAAACAACATCTTCAGTTTTTTGTGAAATTAAGTTTGAGATCTCTTTGCTAAAAAATTGGTCTGTTACCGAAAAAATGTCTTTTACTATGGCAGACTAATGTCCTAAGCGCTGTGACCACATTTTTAAAATAAAAAATGGTATGTGACCAGTACCAACTGAAAAAATGTTTTTTTTTACAGTTCTAAATTAAAGTCTAAGATAGTTTTTATCTATTAAAATAAGTTTTTTATTAAAAAAATGTTAATGGCCACAGACTTAATTTTAAATCGTCGCGCTCACGTTTTTTATTTTTAAAAAATGAGCTATAAATGTTGTTTCAAAACACTTACTATGTTAAGATTCACTAAAAAGATTTAAGATTAAGTACTGGTTTAAATTAAGAACTTCTAGTTGATCAGTTAGGTTTTGACAAGTTTTTGTGCAATCATTGTCAATAGGCCGTCATTAAAAATGTATGAGTTATTCTAATATTTCAGTCATTTGCTTAGTTTCCATATAATTTGTATCTTGTAACGTGTTCTTTGAATGAATTTAGTTCTATTATTGTGGAAAGTGCGTAGTAAAATTGCCCTTTTCTTTATGTTTTTGCAAAAAGGCTCAGAAACAAATTTATAGTATATAACTTAGTCGTCTTATTCTTACACTTGTCAGTTTAAAACTTTTGGTTGTCAAATTAGACCAGTTTAGCATTGGAGAATCTGGATGTTAGTTTTTTTCCTGAAATTAATTTCTCTACTACAAAATAAGTTTTGGAAATTTTGTGAGAAAAATGAATCTAAAGTTTAAAGCCGACTCTGTGGGAATACGTGATAGTCCGACGATTTCTGAACAAATATTGGAAAAACAATTCTATAATGTCTAAAATTCTCTATCATGTAAAGGTTTATTTTTGGAAAGTTGATAAGTTAGTTACAATATGTTAGTGAGCAAAATGCTAAGTAACAACTAGTGATGTAACAGAAGTGTTATAAGGGAAACAGAAATGGATATTAAAAATAAACAATAGAAGCGGAAACGGAGACGAAAGCAGCGAAATAAGTTAAAATGTCTTAAAAAATTGAGTTAATGATTTTTTTACACAAAACTCGTGCATATTTGGCTGTGCCTTTAAACAAATCTGAAATAACCAAAATTTAATACAAGCTATAGTAAACTTTTTCTTAGATCTCGCAATATGGTGGCCAACTCACTTGTCATTTATTTTACCCTGTTGTAGTCTGGTCTATTTTACGTTTAGAGGTTGGCTAAAATACGGGACCGGACTTGTACCCACCGTTCAACTTAAATAATAAACACCTAGAAAATGTAGTCTCTGAAATCTATAAAGTCAGAAAGTAAGATGTTTAAAACACACACTATACAAAAACACCCATAGAAACACCAATATCACAAACACAAAACACCAAAATGAAACGGAAATAAAACGACCCGACATGTCGTGTCAGCTTGATATGGCCCACTACTGACCTAGGGACTTTTCGAAGGAACCAATATCAGCTGTTGATGTCATCTGTGATTGTCAAATGTCGAAACTCTGAGTTTTATCGTAAATTGAACTCTAGTTGTAGGTGTTTGCAAAAAAGACATTTAGCAGCATTTTTGCGATGTAGTCTATTTTATGTCTTAATTTAAGCCGGCTGTTCAACATTTTTATAAATAATATAACTAAATGTTCTGCTTAATCTAAACTCTAAGGTATTTCTATGTTTGATGCTATGTGAGTTAAAGGTCTTAAAAGTAACAAACAAAAATTACTCTGTTTTCATACAGCCAGATATAAACTGGTTTGTTGAGTGGTATGGATAGAGGAGTACAGTCGAGTGGGTTATGCCTTAATATTTCTAAATGCAAACATATCCAATTTTAATTTTGAAAATTTAGAGAACCTACTTATTGTTATAAAATATTTTTTAAAAAACATAAGTATTTGAAAAAACAAACCTCCATGACTTGAGAGTTTTATTTGATGGTAAATTAATTTTTCTACAACATATACAAGCTATATGTGGTAAAGCCTTCAGAGTGTTGTAATATGTAAAACGGAACACTTTATATTTTACCAATATATTTGCAATTGAGACACACAGCATTGGTGCAGGAGTTCCTTCTATGATACTGACATAAATCAAATAGAGAAGGTCCAGAGAAAATTTCTTGAATACATTGCCTTCTTAAAAGATATACCTACTTATTGCAGATCTAGACTATTCAAGATCAGAGTCTGAATTAATCATTCAAAAACTGGTTATAAGATGTAGAAATTATAATGTAATCTTGGCTCAAATTTATTCATGGTCTGATAGATGCTACTGAGATGCTGTCTCGTGATCTGATAAATGCTAGAATATTCCGTGTCGACTTTGATATAACTAGGTAGGGCAAAAATTCTATTATCACTAGAATGATGCAAGTTGTTTAATGGACTTGATCTCAATCTAGATTGTTATAACATCTTCAAGACACTTTTAAAAAAAGTCAATTGCATTGCGATTTTCGCAGTTCATTTTTTTGTATAACAACCAGTGGATATTTATATTCTATGAATGTACATGCGAAATGAAATGCATGTATGAGAAGTACCTATGCACATTTAATAAATATCCTGTGTATATCAGTAGATCATAAAATATTAATTGATGTTGTTAGTGGTATTCAGCTGTGTGATATCTTTTATAGTTTTTCGTATGCACTACTTATTGTTAATTCATTGGGCAATGTCCCGTTAAAAATAAATAAATTTTAATATTTTTTTTTTGAATTGTTAAATTTCCGTTGCAAAAGTACAGGAGCGGAAGTCTAAAATAACACGGGTCTTCCGCAAGCAGAGGTCCGGTACATCACTAGTAAGAAGATGGCGGACAACGCGTACTACCACGCTAATTTGTCTTTATTGTTGTTGTTTTTATTTAAAACTGCACACAATTTATTATATGCCTGACGTCCTGGAATATCATTTAATTTATACTGTTCAACGCACTCTCTAAATTTTGTATAATACTCAATGACTCCTCGGCAGTGACATTTGATTTTTGTAAGTCTGAAAGAGAGTTTAACAACAGGGAATACTGGCGCGAGATGACATCTAAATCGTCTTGTACTTGGGGATCTTCAAAAATAGGAAACACCCCAAACTATATCCAATAAAATCCTTTGCTTGGAATGTATTTTGATACAGGTCTGAAGAACACATACAACAAAAGATAAAGCCGTTCGATTGGACATTTAGCACTGATTACAGTGGGACAATTTCAAAAGATGCAGTAATAGAATCTACAGATGAAAGAATAGATATGGACATGTTAAAACAAAAGGAACATATTTTATTTTATCATGAAATGATGTTGTATGAAGATGAGCTACATGATAATGGAATATCATCTTGTACCATTAAAATTGTAAGTAATTAAGTAGGTGTTAAAATTCCACAATGGCACTTAAAGGATTCTGCAAACAGACGCGGTGGAGGTGGCGGTCGCGGTAGAGGTGGCGATAGCGGTCTAAAACAACCCATGTAATACAATTCGGGCACTCAAATACCAACGTTCCAATTGTTAAAAACTGCGGTAAGTGTTGCGTTCTAATAACGACAACGAAGCGGTAGCGGTGGAATTCGACAGGTTGAATTTAACCGCGACGGTATTGTTGTGTGTGTGTATTAGGGAGTACTTTATACTAATATTGAGTGAAATATTTAAAAATAACAATAAAATTGTTTCAATCTGCACTAAATTTTTATTCATAAACATGACAATAATTGTTTCGACACACAGTGTCTTCGTCGGATGATTGTCATGTTTATGAATAAAAATTTAGTGAAGATTGAAACAATTTTGTTGTTATCTTTAAATATTTTAATAATGGATCTTCATCAAGTAAAGGCTACATCAATTCAATATTTAATATTGAGTGGATATTATGGAAAATGCAACTGAAAAAATAATTCAAGTTGTAAAGGCACACAAAATTTTATTTATCTAATAAAGACTATAAAAATATTTAAAAAAGTAGTTTAAACTTCTGGAATTGCTTGAAACTTCAAGAATTGCAGCCAAAATTAAGGCTTCTTTTGGTTTCTTTTTAACGCCATAAAATTTACCAAAACAAAAAAAAAACGTTTTGTGTCCTGATTAAAATAACAACTGAATAACTCTCACCAAGTAGACAACGTTACCGCCACCGCGTAAGTTTGCAAGGACCTGTCGCGTCTCATACCGCTAGCATAACCGCCACCGCAACCGTTTACCGCGTCAGTTTGAGGAATCCTTAAAACATACAAAGTGCTACAGTGAGAACGATAAAAAGTATAGAATATTTCCTTAACAAGTAATATATATATATATATATATATATATATATATATATATATATATATATATATATATATATATATATATATATATATATATAATATATGGTTTTATTTTTCCATGGGGTTGCGGTCAAAATGTTTACATTAAAACAATAGTCATCTTTGACGTTTCGGTTTATTGACTGACTAAACCATCATCAGAAAGTTAACTACAAATTTTTAAAAAGAACTTATTTTATCAGGTTTACTAATAATAACACAAATAAACATACCTTTTAACTATGATGAACAAACTTAGCACTAATACTACTACATTTTAACAACCATGTACTCTCTACGAGACACAGAGTTAAACTATTATTTACTAACTTGCCTTAACAACCAAATTTGCATCGTACCTTTTAGAAGGTATAATATATAGGACAAACAAAACAATATTTAAAAAACCGAATAAAAGAACATAAGAATAGCCTGCGTAATACCAACCATAACCCCACAGCCCTATCTAAACATGCTCTTGACGAACTACATAATTTCAATTTCAATAATGTTCAAATATTAGAGTTTGAATCGAATAACAAAAAAAGGAATATTAAAGAAATGATTCATATTAAAAAAACCAATAACACCATCAATTTCAGGTCAGATACCGAAAATTTAAGTTCAGTTTATGGAGGCCTAATTATGTCATAAAAATAAAATTTTTGCATTATTCACAAAACATTTTGTACCTATAGTGGACTTTCCATCCATTATACCTTCTAAAAGGTACGATGCAAATTTGGTTGTTAAGGCAAGTTAGTAAATAATAGTTTAACTCTGTGTCTCGTAGAGAGTACATGGTTGTTAAAATGTAGTAGTATTAGTGCTAAGTTTGTTCATCATAGTTAAAAGGTATGTTTGTGTTATTATTAGTAAACCTGATAAAATAAGTTCTTTTTAAAAATTTGTAGTTAACTTTCTGATGATGGTTTAGTCAGTCAATAAACCGAAACGTCAAAGATGACTATTGTTTTAATGTAAACATTTTGACCGCAACCCCATGGAAAAATAAAACCATATATTATAATTTAAACGGTCAGGAAAAACAATACTATTACTATATATATATATATATATATATATATATATATATATATATATATATATATATATATATATATATATATATATATATATTTGACTTTTGATTTTTTTTTCTATAAGTTGCCGAATTACAGAATTGAGGGCAACATGTTGACGGATCTCTATAATTTAATTAACATGATCATTAGCTGATAAATTTGTTAGCTTTCATTTATTAGTTACATATAAAAAAGGTATATTTGATATCAGATGATAGTGATAACTAACTGTGGTTAATCTGATCATGGTTTTGTAAAAGCTTATTATGTAAGAATGTCTGAGAGCTAAAATTGATCCAATGAGCTCTAAAGTCGTGTTTGATATTAAAAAAGTGGCATTATTGTGTATGTTTACTTGTTGAAAAAGGAATGGGTATAATAATCATTTTTTTCCAGAGGGTTATGCAAAGTTCCTTTTTTGTCCTTCTTCGGTTTTTCCTAAGAGTTGATGGAGTTATGGTCAGAGTAAATGATACCAGGGTATTTCACGATTTTACGAAAGATTTTATAATAAGAGAGTACACAAATAAAGAATGTGGAGTTAAAGAATTAAAGTTACCTTTGACAATGTTTGGAGATCCCAATTTGCTGTCTCCTCATATGCCTCTAAGGACGTCGATTACAGAGAAAATAACTTTTCCCAAGAAGAAAGAATAGCATTTTTATTTTATTGTATTTATATAATTTTTTTGATAAATTAATTTTAAGTTGTATTTGCAGTTTTTTATTCTACAATAGGGAATTAATGCCGCCTAGCATTAAAATTTCATTTTGCCCAGGTTTGTACCAGAGAGAATAATATCTCTTCTTCCGCCAGCTCGACAACGCGATGGCCTTCAAACGGCAACACCCCGAGATTGGCGCGTACAATTCTCACAATACACCCCGACATTAGCCAGTGCGGTAGCAACACGGCAAGCAGAGAGTTTTCTGCGGCGCGTCTCAATACTCGCTCTCACTGTGCTTTATAATAACCCAAAATCTGCCGCGCACGCCGGTGGCAACTTGCTTCAACCTCGGTTTGGAGGTCATAGAAAGCAAATCGTATTTATGAATGAGATCGGTACGAGATATTATTCTCTCTTATCTTGATCTCTGCTTGTACTTTGGTTCCAATGAACAGATAATTAGGAAGCCAAACCTAATAATTCTTGTTTTGCTAAGAATTTAAAAATTTTCCTTTAAAATGCGTGAAGAAATTTTGGTCATTAAATAAAATTTGAAATTCCTATAACTTTTACAACTTCAGGGCAAAATATTCGAAAATAAATTATTTTTTCAATGATTTTGAAGCGGTTGGGCCAGTATGTTAAAGAAAATTATATTTTTCCTACCGAAATTTTGATTAAAAATTTTCCGTGGGAAGAAGGCCGTAACAAGTCCGTTCTATTTTGCATAAAATTTAAGTACATATATGCTAATGATTAATGATTTTGACTAGGATGTCGTTTTTTACAAGCTTTTATTTAACTTCACCTGTTAGTTTTGCTTCTACGTATGTATGTTTGTTAGTATGTTTAGGTCAAATATTGCAATCAAACCTTCGACTACTTTTAATTAAGCTAGAGCTTTGAAATTTTGCACACGTGTATAAGTCCGGTGATGCAATATAGTATATTTAATATTATTCTAAATCCAATATATGGCGGACGCCCCAAGATGGCGGATTATCTTTTTCTTCACAATCCCCTTGACATTGATATCAAATAAAAGGGGTTGACGAGTATAATACTATAAGCTATGTGACGTCATTCTAAACCCAATATGGCGGACGCCACAAAATGGCGGATTACCTCTTTGTCCTCACAACCCCCTTAATATTTGTATCAAATGAAAGGGTTTGACGAGTAGAATACGATAAGCTGTGTGACGTCATTCCAAACCCAATATGACGGACGCCACAAGATGGCGGATTACCTTTTTCTTTAGCAATCTCCGTGATAAGGGTATCAAATGAAATGGTTTGATGAGTAGAATACGATAAGCTGTGTGACGTCATTCCAAACCCAATATGGCGGACGCCACAAGATGGCGGATTACCTTTTTCTTTAGCAATCCCCGTGATAAGGGTATCAAATGAAATGGTTTGATGAGTAGAATACGATAAGCTGTGTGACATCATTCCAAACCCAATATGGCGGACGCCACAAGATGGCGGATTACCTTTTTCTTTAGCAATCCCCGTGGTAAGGGTATCAAATGAAATGGTTTGATGAGTAGAATACGATAACAGGTAAAATGCCTTGTAATAATGATACATTATCAGAAATGCCTAGGTTAGGACGTAATTAGAAACTTAAAAATAAAATATTACGTAAAATATACTTTTTAAAAACAAGCTTTAATTATTTAGACGTCCTAATTGTGACAATGCTGAATGCTATTTATAAGTGGACGTTGTTCGCGTGGGTGGATCCTAAAAAAAGTAGTACCAAGTTATCACTGAAACAGATATTATGTTAAATTTATTGTCTTAAAAGCTTGTGGCGAATAGAAAAGAAAAATACCTACTTAGGTAGGTAATTATAGAATTTCTGCCAAACAAAATTAATGCCTGACAATAAATTTAACATAAGATAACCGTTCCAGTGATAACCTTGATACTACTTCTATTAGCATCCACCACGCGAACTACGTTTACTTATAACTAGCATTCGGCATTGCCGCAATGAAAAAACTTAATTTTTTTCGTTGTAGTAGGTACATCTAGATAATAAAAGCTTATTTTTAAAAAGTATTAACATTTTATTTATACATTCTTTCAAGTTTTGTGTCTCTTTTCTTTCTGCCCACTTAGAATTTATACAGCGTGTTCAGAACCTTAACAATTGGGAAACTTTTTAAATTTTGACTTTGCGGAGAAAGTTATTATTCATAAAAAAATTCTGCTTGTTGATGAAATAACACTCAAATCAAAAATTTTTACTCAACATACACGAGGTGTCAAAAAAAGAAAACGATAAATGCCTTAGAAGGAAAACTATCTTTAATTTTAATTGCAAAGTACAAGAACTAAGAAACTGTCCAGAACTGAAAAGTGATCGAATATGAAATTTGACAAAATAACTTTGTGGTCATTCATATATATGTACCTTTGAATTTAAAAAAAAGTGTTTTGAGATACATGTTTTTTAAATAACATAACCACAATAAACGACTAACATTTTATGAAATACTACACTAAGCTTCAACATGACCACCTTTGCTTTCCATACAAACTGGGGAAAGTTCGGTATATTGTACCATTTGCTAAATTGTACCACTTAATTTTTTCCAAAAGTATTTATTTTGAACGCACCCCATTCGGTTTGTTTGATGTCTATAGCGCCAAAATATTAGTTGGTTAAAAGTTATCGATGCAGGTTTACGCGTTTATTAAAAATTGTGGTGTGGTGATAAAATCTATAAACGCAGTAAGTTTTACGTACATTCACCTAAGCTTTTTTGCCCAACTAAACGCTTATAAGACAGTAGGGTTATATTTTCCTAAAATATGCTTAATTTTGCTAGAATTGCGGCAGGTTTATTTTAATCTAACCTCACTTTAAACGAAATTACTAGGAAATACCAGTTAATATTGTCAGTTCGCTAATTTGTACCACAAGCAGGTTTGTTAAATTGTACCGGTACAATTTACCAAACTTTTTTTTTGCAGTTATGCCCCGTAAAGGAATTAAATACGGCCAGTGGTCGGAAGCAGATATGAGAACAGCCATACAAAAATACAAAACAGGAAAATTTGGATTAAACAAACTTTGCAAACTTTATAACATTCCGAAACCGACATTTAAAAGACATTTACTGGGTTCAAATCGAAAGGCTAAGGACGGAACCAAATCATTAGGACGTTTAACTGTGTTTAGTGCTGAAACAGAAAAACAATTAGAGGTACAAATTTTGAAAATGGAGGAATGCTTCTATGGCCTTACTATTACAGATATTCGTAAAGCAGCATTCGAGTTTGCTGAAACAAATGGCATACCAAATAATTTTAACAAAGTCAAAAAGACAGCTGGCAAGGCATGGTTCTATAGTTTTATGAGAAGGCATCCAAATCTCTCTTTAAGACAACCAGAGTCAACCTCCTTGGCAAGGTGTAAAGGGTTTAATAGGCAAAATGTCAATAACTTCTTTGATATATTGCAAAATTTAGTTGATCAATACCAAATAGATGCCACAAGAATTTATAACGTCGATGAGACGGGATTTTCCACTGTTCAGAAGAAAAGTCAGAAAATTATTTCTAAGAAAGGAAAAAAACAAGTTGGAACTGTGGCTAGCGGTGAAAGAGGTGTTAATACCACGTTGGTAGTTTGTACTAGTGCATCAGGGCATTACGTAGCACCAATGATTATTTTTAAAAGAAAAAGGATGATGGCGGAACTTGCAGAAGGTGCTCCACCAGGATGCTCGGTAGAGGTTTCAGACACCGGATATATTAACAGCCAATTATTTGTTATATGGCTGCAACGATTTATTAAAGCAGTGAAACCCTCTAAAGAGAAAAAAATTATTTTAGTTCTTGACGGACACACGACGCATTCTAAAAATCTGGAAGCGATTAACTTGGCCAGGGATAACGGTGTAATTCTCCTACAGTTGCCAGGGCACACAACTCATCGTCTTCAACCGTTAGACGTTGCAATATTTAAGCCACTGGAGGTGTATTATAACCAGGCAGTAGAAAAATGGATGCGGGAACATCCTGGGCTAGCAGTGACACAATATCAAGTATCAAAACTTTTAGGGGAGGCTTATGGAAAAGCTGCAACTATTGGTTTTGCAATAAATGGATTTTCTAAATGCGGTATATGGCCCGTAAATAGAGATGTTTTTAGCGACGTCGATTTTGCTGGAAGTGATGCTCTTCTGGAAGAAAATTTGGTACCAACACAATCAACACAATTGTCCGACCACAGTGAGCAAACTCAAGATGATTTATCGGACGAAGATATTCCCCTCTCGAAATTAATCTTAAAAAGACCACAGATATCACCTTTAAATACCCCATTTAAAGCAATCGTTTCAGGACTTAGTCAGTCAGTAAACAGCTTAGCATGTTCTAAAAATGCTCAACAGGTACCAGTGCTTAGAATCAGTTCCTGCGCAGAAAGAAGACCACAAACACCACCTTTGAATACCTCATTTGAAGAAATTATTTCTCTCCCACGACCTAGTCAGTCACGACCACGTTCTAAAAATGCCCAACAGGCAGCAGTGCTTACAACCACTCCCTACAAAGAAGAGCTAGAACAAAGAAAAGAAATAGTTAATAGCAAGGCAAAAGCGGTTGTGAAACGAAAAATATCTTCAGGCGAATCAAAAAATTTAAAATGCAAGAAAATTCAAACTGCTCCTCTATCCGTTGAAGTGACCGAAGCCATCATCGAAACAAACCCTTCTGAGTGGCACTGTCAACTCTGCAATGAATGTATTATAGAAGACATGATCCAGTGCACTATATGCCTAAACTGGGTGCATGAATCCTGTGCAGGCGCCGTAACAGGTCAGCTTTATGTTTGCGACTTGTGTGCCTAAATGTATACATTTTTTTTTATTAAAAAAATCGTACTTTGCATTTGTATTTCAATAAAAATTTGTTTTTCTTTAAATCGTAGTTTTATCTGTCCCGAAAAGCACCATTCTAAGTGGTACAATATATAACACCAGGTACAATTTATCAAACCGGATGGTCCAATTTAACGAACTAGTCGTATAAATTGTACCAGTTGCAAGGCTTTCTTTTAACAATTATTATTTTTAAATCTTAGTATTTGTCTATTTCCGACAAGGTGCATTTTGTTCATAAAGTGCAAGAGAAGCCTAATTTGATATTTTTGTGGGTCTTAAGCAAATTATTTGTTTCTGAGAAAGCAAAATATAAAAAGTGGTACAATTTACCCGACTTTACCCTATACGTCGTGAAAATTCCGCCACTGCATTTCTAACCATCGAAAGGGAAATTTCTTGGACAGATTCGCTGAAAATTCTTTCTAAATGGTGTATGTTTCCGAAAGGTCTGTGGGCGTAGACTTTTTCTTTTAAGAATCCCCATAAGAAAAAATCTAAGGGAGTTATATGCCATATAAATCTTGTATCACGTTTTGTCTTTATTAACATTGCTTCATCAAACAATTAATTCACTCATTTATAATTTCGGGACATTCCGGGACACTTTCCGGTACGGCATGTCAAAACCGGGAACCTGTCCCGGCCAAATCGGGACGGTTGGTCACCTCTTTTATATTTCAAGCAAATTCTGACCTTCGTCCAATCCACCTCTGTCGGAATTATACTTTAAAATTGCGCCGACTTCAAAGTTCAGAACTTCGGTGTACAAGTTACCTAACTTTGAACAAAATTAAGTTTACCATTAACCACAGTTGTAAATACGTAAAAATATTATTTCATACTTTGTAGTGCTTTTTCCTTTGTGGTTGATTCACTTAAAAAAAATATACCTATTTTATTTAGCTTTAGCAGCCTCTCCATATTTTTTTTTATTGCATAAATCGTTTAAGGAAGTCATTACAAACCCAAAAAAAAATATTTTGAAGAAAATTACTAGGATAATTTATCTACAAAAAATGTTTACTTTTCGGTATAATTTATTACAATTTAAAAAGCAGCCATTTGTCCTTAGTGAAAAACGTCAGGAGATCAGCAAAAATCGACAAGTTAACGTAAAGCTTAACCCAAAGTAGAACAGGTTTCATTTTCTCGAAAACAGTCAAAGGGAGAGAAATCGATTTTTTTGGGTTGATAGAGGAATGGTTGAACTAGCTTCGGTAAAAAAATCAGTTAGACAGGATGTTTCGTTTCGGAGCTATTAAATGTCAAAGTCGAAATTTTCGCGATATCCGTTGAAATCGGGTACAGGTCGCAAATGTGAATTAAATCGATGTAAATTGTTGGAGGTTGTAGGGTACCCGGAGCTTCAGAACTCTACTAAAACTGGTGAGGATCAGAAAATGGCAAGTAATTCGTTTGAATTTTTTTAGGTCGAAAAATGCCATTTCCAGACCCCTCTTTGGTACCTAATAACTCGAAAACGAAACGTCAGATCGAAAAACGGATTCACAAGTGAAACTTTAAAATCTCAAATAGGTACTTTTTTGCAATACATTTGCCTAAACATAAAATCACTGGAAAATGGAAATATTTGGAAAAAACTGGAAATTTAGATTTTTTAGCGAAATATTTCAAGGTTTTTAATTTTTTGTGGGGTCAAAATGGTTCAAATTAAAATCCCATATACGTCATCGGAAAGAGCTCGTCAAAGTATATACTTTGACGAGTTGAAGAATCTATACAAAATATGGATAACACATATGTGTTATCCATATTTTGTAGTTTCTTCATTTTCTGAAGGAAGGGAGCAATCGCCGATTAAATTTCGATTTTTTTACTTTTTTTGCCCTCGACATCGGTACATTTGAAATTTGAATCACTCTATATTTTTTCCTATCTATTTTTTTCCCAATTTTTCAACACTATCTTATAAAGGGATATTCACACTGTAAAATTAATACCTCATGGGGGCGATCCAGGAGCGTATTTAAGGGGTAAAAATCGGGTTTCCTTGATTTTTTCCGACAAATCCTATTTTTAACCGACATTATGCCTCCCACTAATTTAAATCGCTTATTTGTTCGTTAAAGTTATTAATAAATAGGTTTATTTGCATAAAAAAAATAAATAAATTTTAAAATTTTTGAATTTTCGAAGATTGCCATGAAAATAAAGAATTGCAGTTTATTTATCGAAATTATTGAGATGATATGTCAAAGTTTCACAGAAATGCCAATTTTTCTGCAAAATTGAAAGGTTCCTGATGGATCGATTTCGGCTTGAAGTAGGTATACATGAATAAGATTTTAGGAACCTCCTACTTTAGGTGCAGGGATATTTCATTGGATGAGTTAGGCATTAAATGCCAGTTTTATTGAGTTTTAGATGACTCTACAACACTGGAATTCTCCATCTACTCATGATGAGTCATAAGTTCAGTTTTGACGACACAGCCAATGGGATCACGTTTTACAAGTTTCGAAATTCGCGCGAAAATTTGCAGTTTTAAATCATTTTTTTGTTAATAAAGACCAAAGTAAATGGATAACATCAACCGCCATAAACATTTAATTTATGTAGAGAATATAAAAAAAAATTTCAGATTTATTTGGATTATATGCATATTCCCTATTAATACAATTTCAATTTTTTTATAACAGTATCATACAGTTGGTTGGTAACGTTACTAAGGTAACATTCATGTCAATAAATGAATATTATTTTGACAGTTATTAAATAATCTGACATTTTTTTTTGTCGTCCAGGGTACGAAAGTTTTTCATACCTAGCAACCGATCACCTAGCATGTTTTACTTTCGCTTACCCTTTTAAAAGAGAAAATTATAATTTCGTAGAGGGGAGAATGAAAAATAAATATGTCAGATTATTTAATAACTGTCAAAATAATATCCATTTATTAACATGAATGTTACCTTAGTAACGTTAACAACCAACTGTATGATACTGTTATAAGCCGTCTTATACCCATTTTATTACAATCGATTGAGGATTTTCAGCATCAAATTTGAATGTGTGTGATTTAAGAAATCGAGAGGGGAGAATGAAAAGTTTAATACATTACACGCTGCAAAAGCCCTCTCAGGTGCTCGGAGTTTTTAAATAGCCTCGGCTACGCTACGCTTCGCCTCGGCTATTTAAACACACCTCGCACCTAAAAGTAAACTTAAGCAGCTTGTAATGTAAATAACTATTTCTTCAAACGTCAATAAACCTGATATTTTTCTACCAATTTTTTTGACGTTAAAATTTTGCTTTCTTGTCAGTAGGCGGTTGCTATTGGCAGCGGAAGTAAAAGTACTTTTTCTGCCGCTGAGAGCGGAGGTAAAAGCATGACTGTGTTCATAAATGTATGTTGAATAATTCAAGAGTTGTAAAAAATAAATTCCGAGTTTAACATTTTAATTTGGAGTAAGTGTGGTTTTAAAAAATGGTATTTTTAAAAGAGTAACAATTAAAGAAAGTTGTTCGCAATAATATACTAATAATTGACACTTGTCAAATCGAACGACGCGCCGGTATCAAACAATATAAAAAATCCATAGCAACGCTAGGCCCACTCGAAACATTTTTAAATGAAAAAACTAAAATTTATCTTTATTTTTCTATATTTAAACGAGTTTTGAAGAAAAATAGTATGTTTTATTTGTGGTAAAAGCAACTTCTTATGACTTTTCTGTAACCCACACCCAAGCAAACCTACAGACTCATCATAAAAGTATCGCTTTTACAATAAAACAATATACTATTTTATATTTTAGTAAAAACAGTAACATTTTTTTATTTTGGTGACGTTATGTAAAAAACATTTAAGTATTTTAAAACACTTTAATGGATGAGCATAGTTATTTTGTCAAAAATTTCATATTCAATCACTTTTTAATTCTGGACTTACGATACTGTACTTCGCAGTTAAAATTTAAAAAGATTTTCCTTCTACATTTAATGTTTTTACTTTTTTTAGCACCCCATATATGCCGAGTCTAAATTTTTGATTCGAGTGTTATTTTCTCAACAAGCAGAACTTTTATGAAGAATAACTTTTTTTCCTAGTCAAACATAAAGTTTCCCACCTGTTAAGATGGTTTCTGGACACGCTGTATAACACTCTAAATGAATAATCAACTAAGGCAATTTTTGTTTTTTCTTTCTTACTTTATTAAAGTCATAAAAATAAAAACCTATGCAATAAATTCATATGGAATAGGCGCTAAGTTGACTGAGCCATCCTTTCCACTGACAATGTGGGCAGGCCTTGGTTGGGCAGGTTGCCTTTTAAGTTCTACTTTTATGTTTTTCTCTTTAGCTTCACGACGAAGCGTCTCATTGTGTTTTACTCTTTCCAAGAAATCCTGTCTGCATTTGGAGTGAGTTACATGTTCAATACGGACATTAATTCTTTTGGGAATAATCCTACCTCGTACCCTGGAAAAAATGCAATTTGTCAAAAACTGATTACATATGAATATTAAAGTTACATTGAGTTAGTAATTTTCAGTATTACGTCCCTTATAATGCTGTCATTTTGCCTTATGGCAATTTAAAAAAAGAATCATCATGTTCATGTTGTTATGCGAGTAACTAATGCTGTCATTTTGCCTTATGGCAAACCAAAACAAGAATCATCATGTTTATTTTATTTTGGGAGAAAATTAAGGAATCATGAATAAATAAGTCAAACATAAAAGCTTTATAGAAAAAAGTGATGGTGACACCACATATTTTACAGCTTATATATAGATTTTTTTATGAAATACCAAACAATAACGGAAACTTACCTTTTATTAACAATAACTCCCAAGGCATGAGCAGTTACATTAAAAACACGGCCAGTTTTACCGTGATAAACCTTATGAGGCATACCCTTTTGGACAGCACCGTTACCCTTGATATCTACAATATCTCCTGTTTTGTACACTTTCATGTAGGTGGACAAGGGGATAACGCCATGTTTTCTAAATCTGCGGGAGAACAGATCCCTTGTACCACGTCGGTAACCCTTGGAGTTCGTCATTTCTTACGATTTCCTGTAAAAATGAATTATAATAAGCTAGATGTACAAGATTTTAGGTTAGGTTATCCACATGTCGCGCTTAACACATTAAAGACACATTATATTTGTTAAGCTTCGCTAAAATCAATATTTTAACATAAAACTGGTATGACTAAAAAATTTACCAATGTTATTCGAACAAAAGAGGAAATCTAGACCAAAAAAATTCAAAAATTTACAAACCTATAATCGTTCCACGACAAGAAGATACGAAAAGAAAATGGCTGCCCAAAATCTTCTTCTTTTGCAGAAGGAAATTCTGGCGACATATTAATACAACGAGTTCATGCATTTAGAACAAGACAAAGGGCAAAATAGACGTGGTCGCGAAAAGCCTCATTCATAAACGAGCAAATGCGCGGCGACGCGAAAACGTTCTCAACTGTTAAAGTTAATTAGGTCCATATAGTTTAATAAATTAAAAAGATAAGAGTCTCGTAACTGATGTTTTACACATTTTAATTACTTGAAATGGGTTTGTATCAGTAAATACCCAATATAAAAAATAGAAACAAATTATTGTTACGCATTTTTTAGAGATACAGCACAGTCATAAATATTGTTTTTGAATAGACTCGACGCAAAATATATCGCCTACCTACGGATGATATTCCTACTCTTTTTCCTAGTCAAAACCTGTATACTCGGCGAGAATAAACCGTTCAGTGAGAGCAAACTTGGATTGCTCGAGAATCGAGAGTAGTAAATTGAAAACGCTCTAATCATAATTCTGTCAGTGTCAGTGACTGTCATAAGTTTTTGTGGTTAGAAAGTCGTGTCGTACGAGTTTGTTTACCTTATTTTATAAAAATTAAACAAAGTGTTTGGAAGATCTTTTCTAACATGGACAGATTTAGGCAAATGGAAGATGAAATGAGCAGGTATGTTACAAGTTTTATTTAAAAATTCGAATAATATGTTTAAGTCTATTTCAGATTCGAGGCGGAAATCTCGGGGCAAGCAATGATGAATGGCTATGGCCCCACATATATTCCTGGTTTTGGTAATATCCCTCCGCCTCCACAGCCACCAATGTTAATTCCTCATCAAGTGGGTAAGAAAATGTATGTAACACAACCCACAATAACTGCGCAGCCAGCAGTTGTGTCAGCTAAGCCTACTCTTTATCATGGTATGTAGTAAGATATGTCTTCATTTTAGGGCTTTGTAACGTGTTAATCTTTTATAGGTAAATCCGGGGTAAAATCTCCAATACAGTTTCTTTTATTAATTTTTCGTGAATGCTATAGTCTTGCCACTAAGTTTAAATACTAACTACCTACTTGCTCTAATTCCAAGATTCTATTTATTTATTTATTCAACAGATCAACCATTTTACAATATAATTTAGTTCACAATAAAATGTTAAAACAGGAAAAATGCTTTTACATTTGAAATAATTTCTAAGCCTAAGTAAAGAGGTGTTGAATACACTTATTCTCAAAGGATTAGCCTGCATCATAATTCTGTTGATTGCAGAAAATTTGCCATACTGAGTGCGGTGCTGTTCTAACCTAACCGTGCACACCTCCTTCAACGTCCAGAATGGCATATTAAAATTAAATAAAGCAATAACTCAGGACAATCGATCAAATTAATAGAGTGATTAAAAACAAGCAGCAACATCAGTATTTAAAGTTTTAAGGCTCAATAATTTCAATATCATTACATATTCAACAAGGTTTGTAGGAATGGACAGCTTAAGTGCTATATAGGTAATGCAAAAATTTATGTTGAACTCTCTCAGTGTTATTCACATGTATTGCAAAATGAGGAGACCATACACAAGTACTATTCTCCAAGTGTGTCCGAACTAAAGGAGTATACAATATTTTAATTGCAAAGACATTATTAAAACCTCTGGAGCATTTAATAAATCCAAAGATTTTTAAAATTTTGTTGCAACAGTATTCAATATGGTTAACAAAAGTCAGAATATATGTATATTAATCAACATTAAGTTGCATTCTGTTATCATTGCACCACGTAAAGAACTTAACAAGCTCATCCTGCAACTGCTCTGAAGAATCTGCTGATTCAGTTGACTTAAATATTTTCAAATCATCTGCATATAGTAGGACATTGTAAAACTTAAAAAAGTAAAAAGGAAAATATATCGTGAACACCAAACTAACTCAAACCCAACGTTCAAAGTCAACTATAATGCATATAACAAGAACATTCAAAAACTAATAGCACAATTCAGGGAACACAAGTGGATCCAAACTGGCAATAAAATTAATGAACAAGAAAGTAAAACTTACTGGCAGTGCATCCAAAGATTATCAAAATATAAAACTAAACACAAAATCTCAGATCATACCAAGGACAACCATATATACCAAGAAGATGCTGAGAAGGTGGACCTATTTGCAAAACACTTCAAACTAAGCTTTCTGTCAGGACGACGACCCGAACTTCAATGAACAAACTTACCTATAACCAGATCAACAGTTGGTATGAGGAATTTCTCCACCCCGTTACGAGTAAGGTTTACAACCAGCATCTTACTGAAAAACAGTTTTTTGGAGTATTGAATAGTGGAAAAAACACCGCACCAGGCAATGACCACATTACTAAAAACATCCTAAGAAGATTACCTACCGACATGCACAGTTTCATAATAAAAATGTATGAATGGTGTTTTAGCCAGTACCACTCCCAGTACTCAATACTCAATACTCAATTTATTCATGTCATTACATTAAATATGCTTACACACATCAAAATATGGGCAGCAAAGCCTCTACACCTAAAATACATAAAATTTAAAATATTTTCACACTTTAAAATATTTTCACACCTCAAGATTAACATTGAAAGAGAATAAAATATCAAGTCAATGATTAAAATTAAAACCCAGGTACTCCTCAAAAGAATAAAATGCGTTATCCATTAATAACTTCCGGACTTCAGTCTGAAATTTTTTATAATCTAGTGTTTTAATAGCCTGAGGAAGTGCATTATAAAATTTCATCGCCCATTATCCTGGCCCGCTCTGACACCTCTTCAGCCTCCAGTATGGCATTATCAGGTTTTGTTTATTCCTAGTGTTATGATTATGCACATCTTTGTGTCTTACAAGATGTTCCTCATTCCTCTTTACAAAAAGCAAATTCTCCAAGATATACTGCGAGGGCAAAGTTAGCACCCCGAGCCCAGCAAATGATCGTCTGCAGTCATCCCTGTACCCGAGACGGGCCAGGACTCTCACAGCCCTTCGCTGAAGTGCGAAAACCCTAGCAGACCCAGCACAGTGCTCCCAGATCAGTATGGCATACGACAGGTGGGAATGAAAAGTTGCAAAATAAGCTGTTCTCAATATACTGGAAGATACATTACTTGCAAGGTTACGTAACAAAAACAAACCGCGACTCAGCCTTTTGCTCAGTTCACCTATGTGAGGGCTCCACTGCATCTTTGGGTCCACATGCACTCCCAAAAATCTAACACTTTGCACCCCTTGATTTACACCCTCGCTCTCACGCAGTGAAAAGACCATTAAACTTGTCTTGTTCTGATTAAGAAGCAGTCTATTCATACAGAAACACTCCTCGGCCCCCGCCCGTGCCTCCGCAGAACCCTCAAGTGCCCCCTGGAGGCTGTCAGCAGCGAAGGAGATCGTGGTGTCATCGGCAAAGAGTGTATACTTGCCTATTGTGCCTGACTGTGGCAAATCGTTGATGTAAATGAGGAAAAGTATTGGCCCAAGCACGGAGCCCTGGGGTACCCCAATATTAAGCACACTCTCCTCCGACGACACCCCGCACACCCTACCTGCCTGCCTCCTGTCCTGGAGGTATGATTTTAAAAGCAGTCTAGTTTGGGAGGAGAAATTATATTTGGCGAGTTTCTGTAAGAGGATTCCGTGATCGACACAGTCGAACGCCTTGGTCAGATCGCACAGGAGAACCCCACTAAACTGCAACCTGTGAAAGGATTCAAAAATATATGAAAGCAAATCCAAAATACCCATCACTGTGCTTTTACCGTTCCTAAAACCAAACTGGCTCCACGAAAAGCAATCGTTAGCCTCAAAGTACTGGCTTATTTGCATGGACATACATTTCTCTACAATTTTTGCTATGATGGGAAGCAAAGATATAGGTCTATAATTTTCTGGCTGTTCTACATCACCTTTTTTATAGATTGGTATTACTATAGCCGATTTAAGGATAGAGGGGAAATTGCCTTCTTTGAAACATAGATTTATTAGTTTAGTTAGGGGGCTTATTATGATATTTTTAATTGATTTGATTAGTCTTACATTAAGTCCGTATATATCTCGGCTGTTTTTATTTTTTAGAGAATTTATAATATCTCGGACTTGGTTGTAGGTTACAGGTGAGAAATCAAACTTTGTCAGTCAAACTAACAGGGCATAATAATCACAATAGTCAAGCCAATCTCTGATCCTAGCACACCATCCAGCTATAGACCAATCACTCTTTTACCAGTCTTATCAAAAAATTTCGAGAAAATAATAAAAAACTTACTAGTTGAAAAAGTAGGAATGCATAAATCAAAATTCCAATTCGGATTTAAACCGAAAACATCGACATTACACCCACTGATAATTTTCATTTCAAATTTACAAACAGAAAAACTAAAAGGTCAACATAGTGCAGCTGTATTTCTTGACATAAATAAGGCCTTTGACAGTGTGTGGCATAGAAGAATCCTATTTAAACTACATTGGATGAACCGCCCCAAAAACCTACTCTTTATAATCAAAGAATTCCTAGACAGTCGAACATAGTCACACATAGCAGCTGCATTCTAAAGGCCAAAGAGTCCCTACAAAATCTAATGAACAGAACCGCAAAAATGGTTCCAATGCTGGCGACTAAAAGCTAATCCAGGAAAAAGCCAATTTATAATATTTAACTACAATTGCAATTTACAACCACCGACGATAAATCTTAACAACCAAGCACTAAAGGCAAGACCAGCAACAAAATATTTGGGAGTATGCGTAGACCACAAAATCAATTTAAACTCGCACTCTAAAGCTGTAAGACTGAAATGCACACAATGAGCCAAACACTTTAGCAGCCTAACATATAAAGACAGGGGAATATCAAGAAAAACAGCAGCTCACATATTCAAAACAACCTCTTCTAGAATACATGCATCCAATGTACAGCAACTGTCGAAACCTAGCAGTGAGAAACCTAGTGATAGCAGAAACAACAACCCTACAAAATATCACCAAAATCCGACATCAGTAAAACAGACATTTCTGAGTAATTTCGTAGACTTTGGCGCCAAGAAAAAATTATGAACATTTGAGCTTCATGACCGCAGGCGGAACCACAGTGCATTGTGCCTAATACTAATAAAGTTTATTAATATTATTTAATTGAAATTTCACATACTTAAAAAATTACGTTCAGATTCACCAAGAAGGTTTAAAATTTAGTACTGGTTTAAATTAAGATTTAGTTAATCAGTTAAGTTTTGACTGGTTTTTTGTCTTGTCATCGTTAATAAGTCGTCATTAAAAATATATGAATTATTCTGATATTTCAGCGATTTGCTTGATTTCCAAATGATATTCCTCTTGAAACGACTTTCTAGAATGAATTTAGTTATATTATTGTTGAAAATACGTACTAAAATTGCCCTTTTCTTTATAAATTTGCGAAAAACCTCAGAAACAAATTCATAGTATAAAACTTAGTTGTATTATTCCTAAACTTGTCAGTTTAAAACTTTTGGTTGTCTTATTAGAACAGACTACCATTGGAGAATCTGCCCGTTAATATTTTTTGTATGCATTTATTTAAATAAGGCTTATTTTCATTTTTAGCACCATCTCAGAAAAATACTTCTCAACAACAAACATCGGCTCCTACCACTACCACACAGCAGGCACCTCAGGTAGATTTTCTTGCTCTTCAAACTGAAGTAGAAAGAAAATTAAAGAAATTAAAAAATGAGAAAGTTAGTGCTGAACTTGCTATTTCACAAGGTAAAAATAAACATATCTAACTCTAACTCGGACTCGAATATCAAATTAATTTAAAAAATTTTTATTTGTAATACTGCAAATATTTAAATATTTAACATTTACTGTTGTAAATCTGTCTCGATAAAATGTTTCTTTTTTAATTATAAATAAATATTTATTATTTTTGTCATTACAAACACATAAATGCACTTTTTTTGGAAATCATATGTTAAATTAGGGTAAAATGTAATTTTAGGAAAGGCCAGTAGTGCACTTCAGTCATTTGGTCCTGAAGATTATAAGAGGAAAGGGTCAAAAAATAGAAAGCTTATAAGAACAGCTGGTGGTCAAACCTGGGAGGATTCATCTTTGGCAGACTGGCCAGATGATGATTTCAGGTCAGTAAAATTAGAGCTTTTCACCTTTTTTTAACTTAAAGAAAAATTCTAACAAATTTAGAATCTTAAAATCAATCGCCTTTATAAAAAATTATTAAAATGTCTGTTTGGCTTATATATTTTCTAATTCTTATTATTTGTAATTTTCATTGTATTTGATAAACTCAAAATGTGCTTTATTGTCCGGTAGTGCTTATCTACATAAAAATGAGATTAAACAACTAGGGTGTATACCGCCTAATCCCCCCCCCCCCCTCCGACGGGCTCTAATGTAAGAAATGTTGTTATTACTGTCATGCACTGAAAGTTTTGTGTTACTACCTGTATTAAGAAAGATATCACACTCCTTCGGACTGATGATCGAGAATATTCCGCCCTCCTTGTCCGTATCACACATAGAAATACAAATATATACGATTTGCTTCAAATCCGACTCAATTAAGTGAAATTTAATCGTGGATTGCTCCCTTCATACAAATAATGAAGAAGCTAAAAAATATGGATATCACGTATTTCGACGAGCTATTTCCGACGAAGTATATGGGATTTTGATTTGGATCCATTTTGACCCCGAAAAAAACTAAAAACCGTGAAAAATTTCGATCAAAAATCGAGATTTCCAGTTTTTCTTAAATACATTCATTTTCCAGCCGTATAAGGAATATATTATTGCAAAAAGAAAGTATTTGGGATTTTAAAGTTTCACGTATGAATCCGTTTTTCTTTCCGACGTTTCGTTTTCGAGTTATTAAGTACCAAAAAAGGGTCTGCAAATAGCATTTTTGACTTTAAAAAATTCAAAAAAATTACTTTCCATTTTCCGACACTCACCAATTTCAATAGGGTTCTGAAACTCTGGGTCGTCTACAACTTCCGAAAATTTAAATTGATTTAATTCACTTTTGCGACCTGTACCTAATCGATATCATACGAAATCGCGGAAATTTCGACTTTGACGTTTAATAGCTCCGGAACCATACACCCTTTATAACTGCATTTTTTGCCGAAGCTAGTTCCACTATCCCTCTATTAACCCCGAACATTCGATGGCTCCCCCTCTGAGCGTTTTCTAGAAAAATTGAATTGGTGAAAATGCCAAAATCTAGGACAACGCACATACATTTTCCAAAATTACTACGGGATATGTAGACTACCGTTGGCGGTCTATAATAATAAATAAATAAATGTCAACAATTTGGGTAATATTCAAAATGTTAGATAAAAAAACTAAAATACTTAGATGATTGTAAATATAAAAAATATATAAGAAACAATGACATAATCAAACGACAATTAATAATAGATTAAATATATTTAAGAGGCAACATTATTAAAACTAGGTACTAAACCTAACCACAAATTTGAAATAAGTAAAAAAAATTAACGAAAATTTAAAATAAAACATGTTAAGTAACAGTTAATAATAAATCACACCCAGATGCTACAACAATACATAAAATGTTTTAACATTTTTCAGAATATTTTGTGGTGATTTAGGTAACGATGTTACTGATGAACTTTTAACAAGGACTTTCAACAAATTTCCCTCCTTTCAAAGAGCCAAAGTTATTCGAGATAAAAGGACAAACAAAAGTAAAGGTTACGGGTTTGTTAGTTTTAAAGAACCTGCTGATTTCACCAAGGCTATGAAGGAAATGAATGGTAAGTCTGAGTACAAAAGATTATTGAAATCTTTGAGTGGTAAAGATTACTTGCGTTGTGGTCTGTAGGAACATATTTTTTGTAAAAAATCTAACATTCAGATTTGCTAGAAAGGTTTAACATTTAGTACTGGTTTAAATTAAGATCTTTGTCCTTCCATTGTTAGTAAGTCGTCATTAAGAACTTATGAGTTATTCTAATATTTCAGCGATTTGCTTGGTTTCCAAATGATTTTCATCTTGGAACGTGTTGCTAGACTGAGTTTGGTAGTATTGTGGAAAGTACGTACTAAAATTGCCCTTTTATAAATTTGCGAAAAAACTCGGAAATAAATTCATAGTATAAAACTTAGTTGTCTTAATTTTACACTTTTTGGTTTAAAACTTTTGGTTGCCAAATTAGACCGTTCTAGCGTTGGAGAATCAGGATGTTTGAGCCTTTTCATTTTATTGGAAATTTTTGTAAATGGTTAGCTCAGGTGGTTTTAATAAAAATATACAGTGTGTACGCGGATGGGGTTTAGAAGAAGACAAATGGACCAAATTTTACAAGCTATATAAAAATGCCACTCCTATTAAAAGTTTTTGCTTGTAAAATAAATGAGATTTACGAAATGAAAAATGTAATTTTTTATACAGGGAGCATAGAAAATACCAAAGCGGTATTTTGCGTAAGAGTAAACATACTTTGTTTTTCATTTTCTACCAAAAGAACAAATATGAAATATGTTTAAAATTAAACCCTATGCCGAAATACAATATTTCATTAAAAAAATTAAAATATTAAAAGTAACCAGTTTTATTGTATTATGTTTTTAAAGTCCCAACTATTCTCTCTCACACCTTTAACCAGATTACTAGTTTCTACTTATTAAATAATAATAACCTATGAACATGTTTATGAATGTCTTTATTAAATGAATACATTATTTAATTTAAAATACTTCTCACCAAAATGCTATCTACTGAACAAAGGATTTTTATAGTCCAGTGTTATGGGGGTGGCCAAGTATCATACCGCTACATCATGGAACAATTTGGCGATAAATTTGTAGGAATCCTAATAACTGAAATGACAATCTACAACGCAATAAAAAAGTTCCAAAGAACTGGTTCGGTTTTGAATCTCATGAAGAAGAAGAAGAAATATGACCAAAACGATGATGCCACAGTTTTAGTTCTTCAGTCTGTTATAGAAACTCCTGTGATGTCCTTTAGAAATCGTGCTAAACATCTGCTAGAAGTTGTGAAAAAAAGCTCATATTCCGATTATCTTAAAAGAAAATAAATTATTTCCATTCAAACCCCACGTTAACCAAACATTGGAAGAGGGAGATGAAGCGAAAATACTAGAATTTTGTTTATGAGTGGGAGACCAAATTTTAAGTGGAAATATCCATTTTTATAAATTTATTGTTTCTTGATGAATGTACGTTTTCTACTAATGGAACTGTAGCATCCCAGCATGTCAGGTACTGGTCTCGAGAAAACCTAGAATTTAGAGTAATGAGGCGGACAATATTTTACAAAAGTGAACGTATGGTGCGCGATATCTATCTCATTATATTCCCATATATTTTTAATAACACCTGCAATAGAATATCTTACTTAGAACTGGTGGATACATTTTTTAGCGATGAACTCGAAAATTTGCCATTAAATTTTCATCAAAAAATGTATTTACAACAAAATGGTTGTCCAACACATTGCGTTCGCGAGGTAATAAAATGGCTTCACCGCAGATTTGGTCCAAGGTGGATTGGTAGGAATGGCCGAATTTTGTGGCCCCCAAGAAGCCCCGACTTAACGTTGGCCGATATGTTCCTGTGGGGCCGTTTAAAACAAATTGTTTATGCCACTCCAGTTCCAAATAATAATATTGACGTGTTAAAAGACAGAATTACCCAGACTGTTCGTTCAATATCCCAGGAAGAAATCAAATTCCTTCAGGTATCTAAGGAAGCAATTCGAAAATCTGTTGAATATGGGGGTGGAGTTTTTTAATTTTAATATCTTTATATTATTACTTAATTATATCATATTCTTTTGAGTTTAATTAAATGTTCGTATTATTTAAAAATTACACTTGAATAAGAAGTATTTTGAATTAAATATTTGCTTCATTTAATAAAGACATTCACAAAAATGTCCATAGGTGTCATTATTGTTTAACATGTAGAAACTAGTATTTTGGTTAAAGGTGTGAGAAGGAATAGTTGGGACTTTAAAAAATGTGACAATACTTCTTCCTTTAAGATTTAAATTTTTTAATGAAATCTTGTACAGGGTCTTCCAACGAGGACTGAACAGGGGCTCATTTTTGAGCTTCCTTGTATTTAAAGAAAAATCTAAAATAGCCAATCGATGTACTTTTTCCTGCAGAATTCAAAAATGAAACCAAAAATTTATTTGAACCAGAAACAAAAGAGTTACGCTATGGATAAGGTGTTTTTTAAATGGAACATAGCTTTTTTTATACGATTTTCGGAACGAGTGATTTTTTTATGTCCGTTCTGATTAAAATATTTAATATTGTGACAGCTATTTTTATTAAATTTTAATGTTTTATCCAGTATAATTTAACTTCAACCTGTTTGAAACATACACTAGGTAATAAAGGTAAAATCACCTTGAAATCCTTCAAAGTCAAAAAATTTGACAAATTTACTATAATATTGCCGAAATGAAATATTCATTAGATGAGAGATTGCAGATTGTTATCTTGTTCTACAAATGCCAAGAAAATGCAAGAGAAGCAAGGAGAAGATTTATTGCAATCTCTCATCTAATGAATATTTCATTTCGGCAATAATATAGTAAATTTGTCAAATTTTTTGACTTTGAAGGATTTCAAGGTGATTTTACCTTTATTACCTAGTGTATGTTTCAAACAGGTTGAAGTTAAATTATACTGGATAAAACATTAAAATTTAATAAAAATAGCTGTCACAATATTAAATATTTTAAACAAAATCACTCGTTCCGAAAATCGTATGAAAAAAGCTATGTTCCATTTAAAAAACACCTTATCCATAGCGTAACTCTTTTGTTTCTGGTTCAAATAAATTTTTGGCTTCATTTTTGAATTCCGCAGGAAAAAGTACATCGATTGGCTATTTTAGATTTTTCTTTAAATACAAGGAAGCTCAAAAATGAGCCCCTGTTCAGTCCTCGTTGGAAGACCCTGTACTTCGGCTTAGGCTTTAATTTAAAACATATTTTATATTTGTTTAGTTAGTAGAAAATGATAAACAAGGTATGTTTACTCTTACGCAAAATATCGTCTTCATATTTTTTATGCTCCCTGCATAAAAAATTAAGTTTTTCATAACGTGAATATTATTTATTTTACAAGTCGTGACCTTTTTACATATCTTGCAAAATTTGGTCCATTTGTCATTCTGTATACTGAAAGTTTTTTTTTATAAAACCACTTTCTCAAAATATTTGTTTTATACAATTGTTTTTTAAATATAACAGAAAATGTATCTATAAATAATACTTCTTAAATCTTTGCAGATGTTAAAGGGTGTATGCAGAATAGATGTATTCTTTTGAATAACAAATTCAAGTAAGTTAAAGTTGACACTGAAAATTCAGATTTATTAATGAAGTAAAAGTAAAAACTAAAAAGTGTAAGAATTGGCAACAACGCAATTCGCTCATTGCATCAGCAGAAATTTAAATCATGAATGACATAATATACTGACACAAATAATGAATGACAAGGAAACATCGTCACAAGTTGTATAATTTGAGTTATAATCCGTTAATTTTTTAAAACCGTAAAAATTAAGATTCCCATTTACTTTACTCTTTAACGTGCTGCTCCTAAGTGGTATGTATATTTTTGTCATTGAAATCAGTATTAATAGATATTAAACAATAAATATTGTAGATTTAAGAGTCCGTTAATACACATGAAGTGAATACACTTGCCTGATTCGCGACCTCCTTTTAAAACCCCAACGTCTTTAGTGAATTCAAGATTTGTAGATTAGGGATTTTTTAAAATAACATCATTTTTCTGCCATCTTTTAAACTAATAAAAAGAGTTGCTTAGCATTCATATGCTCAAACTCCTAATATCTTTTAGGTAGATATGTTGGCAGTCGCCCTATAAAACTGAGAAAAAGTACTTGGAGAAGCAGGTGCATAGATGTGGTGAAGAAAAAAGAAAAAGAAAAGGCAGCATTAATCAGTTTATTAACTTCTGGTGGTGGAAAATAAAAGTAAAGTTAATTTCAGGGAAAGAATCAACTTTTGCTTGAAAATATTTCTTGTTTGAATTTTTACATTTTATTTTGCTTATTTACATATATTTTTTAACCTTATTGCGAAAACTTAAAAACCGCCTTTTGTTGTAATTTCTCTAAATTCTGTTGTGTTACACCATTGTGCACTTTGGGCCTTTTTAGGTAAAGTTATCTAAATAATGATGTAAAAAGACAGACAAAAATCCTAATAAAACCTAAACAAACCACGGATTTAGTAAACCAAAAAATGTGAATCTGGGAGGTTAATCTTTTTCTGTCTTTTTTATTATCATTTAGATAAACTCTCCATTCGTTGTTTGTTTTGAAAATTTCATTTTTAAAATATGAAAAATTTGGTTTTCGAAAACATTTTTTTTGTTATTAAAAAAATAATTTTCCAGAATATTTCACGGACTCTTCCGCTGGAAGTTAGGAATGGTTTTCAACTAACGTTTTAAAGTGATGTGAAGTCGTTTAGAAAAGTTTCGATGTGATCGGACGCCATCTTGATTTTTAAATAAAAAGGGGGTCTAGTGGCCCCTTATTTAGAGGTCTTTTAATTCTCTGTTCATTCCTCGAGTTATAAAAAATCTACGTGATTCCACTTATAATGGCGACCATTTAAAATATTCCTGGGTAGTGAGGTAAGTCATGTATATATATATATATATATATATATATATATATATATATATATATATATATATATATATATATATATATATATATATATATATATATATATATATATATATATATACAACATGGCACAGTTACATGAGAAAAATTACATATGATAATTTTTTGCTACATGCCACGCAAGTTAAGATATTTATTAGTTCAGCAAAGTACTAAAAAAATTATATATACAGACAGGTTCTATTAACAAGAAGTTATGTAAATAAACCTATTTACTTCGTTTTCAAACTCAGCTAATCCGTTAATAGTAATACCTGTGCTTGAATAGTTATATTTTGTTAAAAATACGGCGAATTAGGTTGACAATATTTGTAAGTCAAATATTTGACAAGAAATGCAATGTACAATACTTCTTTGTCACATCTAAAAGTCTGTGTGTGTGTCTTTATCATATATTGAAATTATAAGATATCTACATTGTTGCAAGTTGCAATGTAACTGAATTAACTGAAGTGTTACCAATGAACAAAAAAGGCGACCTCAAGTGATAATAGATGGCAGGTCGATCGCTCTGCCACGGCAGTAATAGAGGGTAGGTATAAACATTGAGTTCTGAAAAAAGTAATTTTCAAATGAAAAAATGCTGACATTTTCTTAGTACTTACACACATACATTTTTACTGAACGCAAGTACACAACAACAACGAGTTGAATTATGGTGTTTTAACATAATCAGCATTGTCAAGCCCATAGACTTTAAAAAACTAAAGACAAAGTTATTTACTATTCAAAGCAATCAATCATTGAATTTGCACTAAAAACTGGTGGATTTTATTGAGTGGTCAACTGCAGACGGCTGCCAAAGTGTAGGTACAAAAGTCCTGATTGATGCCATCGAAGCAATACAGTATTACACGACATTTATTTGACACCTAGCTGAATAAACTCTTATTCCCTTCTCACTGTGATAAATTATTAAGTAAAAGTGACAACGCTGTTTGACGGTTTACTACCAGTTTTACTGTGAATTGAAAAGTGACACAAGCGACCATTCATAAAATTCGTTGATGTTTGCTACATTGTTCGAAAGTGGAATTGTGTTTGCGAGAAGCGTTTAAGTGGTTTTCTTTAAAGAAGCTGACATTATTTTGCGAAAAAACATTTAAATATGGTGCGGCAGTGTCACGTTTGCAAAAAATTTGACTATTTAAACCGATAAGTTCCTTTTCACAAATAAGTGAGGTTATATTCACTTGTATCGAATCCATTGGTGTAGATTTACATATATCTACACATTAGTGATATTAGGGCAACAAAAATTTATTACAAAAAGCACGCCACTGTTGTTGGAAAAGGCAGCCGCCAGGAATGTTGGACAGTGTTGCTATGTTTTCCACTGTGTCTACCTCTCTTAGTCGCATCCATTGCATGTTTTAAACGGATGAATGATTTGGGGCGAAACGATTTTAAGATTGAAATGCTTTGTCTGTAGTTTTTTTAATGTCAGTGGTGCAGCCCAATGTTTATACCCTCAATAGTTCGAATTATTTCCGCTAGGGGTCAGATCAGTTGTTTGACTGCGCGATTTATAACACAGATACCAAATAGAAATTCAGCATTTTTTATAGAAGAGGATACTACATACAAGTACTTTCTTGCTTATTTATTATTTTTTGTCGGTTCTGGCAAGCTTTTACAAAGAGCGGAACGACATTATCTTGCAAATCTGTCTAATTGTGTACTTTTCAAGCAACAATTTTAAATTAGTGATCATGTCCTACTATGCTACCCCATACTTATTGACACAGTAATATGAGGCAACGTAGTCACGACATACTCACAGACTTAAAATCGTCTATAGTTTTAAAATATAAGTCAGTATAATACAAGTAGCATTAACCTAAAATGGCAACTTCAGCAAAATCAAAGATCAATAAAATCCCCTTTGAACAGCTATATGTTTATTTGGCCCACAAAGTATGCATAATGTATTTTTTTGTAAATTTAGTAGACATACTTAGATATATAAAAATAGACAGTGTGATTGTAAAATTACTATGTAAATAAATAGTTTATAATTTACTTTGTTTTTATTACAGTTTTTCTGGTCTATTTGATTCCGTTAAATTTCCTTTAATATAAATTACACTGTTGATTGTTGAACGCACTAAGGAAAAATCTGCAAAAGTTTGCACGAAACTTCACTCGCGAAACGAAGTTAAGTGCTATTACAATAATAAAACACATTCATAGCAGACAAGTGACTTTTTACAGGTGGGACAAATTTTATGGACAATTAGTGATATCAATGTAACAAGCAAAATACACTTTTTTAATTAAGAAAGGTTTTTTAATGATGTGCCTCTTTCTGCCAAGAAATTATTTACAAACACCTTAAAAAACAAAATACTAAAACTGCATTTTTGCTGTGTCTTTTAAAATTACGTGCAAACAGTTTCTCGCACTGTTAAAGCCATTATTAACATAAGTACTCAAGTACTAGTACCTACTACACTACTGCACAAAGGACACAACACAAATATCAAATAATATCCAAAAACATATTAAACACCTCTTAAAGTAATAAGTGCCGGCGCGGCGCGGCGTAATGAAATAGAAATAAAGGTTTATGCAAATACAGTGCACATCCCAGATACCACAATCACATTATATGAATGATAATGAAATCACTTTCGTGGAACATCGAATATTCAAGAAATATTCGTTAAAGTTGGTATATGTCTACGAAATATTTGATGAATCCGCGAAGTGCAACAACTAGCAATATTCTTAGAATATTCTGAAGGATATCCCTGAAATATTCTCAGAGCATCTATCGGCACAAGAATAATCTTAAAGAATATTCTAGTAATATCCTGAAACGGATTTAAAGGATATTCTGCGAAAATTCCCAACATCTGTATACATGACGAAAATATTCATACTTGCAGAATATTTTAGAAATAATGAGATATTCAGGGAATATTTTACTAATATTCTTAAAACATCCATAAAGTTAAAAAGAATAGTCTAGTAGTAATCTGAAACATATCTAAGGGACAATATAGAGTGTTTGAAAAAATATGCGCCATATTTCCAGTCAGTATGGCCTAAAAATAACTAAATACGTCCTTCGACCCTTGGCTACAGAGATAAAGGCGTCTTATTAATAATTGGAAAACGGCTTTTAGCTATTTAAAATCAATTTGCTCAGGTTTGTTCTGCTTTTTCAAATGGAAAATGATTCTTTTCGTTGTAACTACCCAATATACAGGGTGAAATTTTTAACTGAAATAAATTCAGTATTAGCAAGCCTTGTTATTTGCTGAAAAAATAAAAAAATACGAGTTCCTTAATTTTTAGTTTGGCACACTTTTTTCGTCTCTTCATGAAAGTAACCGCCCCCAATTTTTTTTAATGTAAAGGTATGTATTGTGATAGCTCGTTGGAAAGGGCATAAAAAAAGGGATATGACCGACTATTTACTTTTGCATTTAGGTAATCTAGAAAGTCAGAAAAAAATAAAAACACATTTTTCGACATAATTTGTTTTATTGTAAAAATTGTTGCAAATGTTGCACATTTTTTTCGTGACAAAACCCTAATCTGAAGTAAAATTCATTCTTGACGTTATGTACAATATCCGGGGTTATTTGGCGAATTCCGTTTATGAGTCGTTTGCCTAAGTTCCTCTAAATTTTCTGGTTTTGTTACGAAAACTTTAGTTTTTACGTGACCCCAAAGGAAATAATCTAGAGGATTAAGGTCCGGCGATCTTGGCGGCCATTCAATAGTACCCCTTCGTCCTATCCTGCGGTTTGGAAAAACTTCACTTAAATATTGTCGAACATTTTGGGCGTAATAGGCGGAGCACCATCCTGCTGAAATCATATTCGATCATCATGAAGATCTGCTTCTGCATGGTGAGGAAAAATACGTTCTCCTTGCAAAAAATCCAGATATGTACGGCCATTTAAGTTACCTTTTTGATAGATATTTTTCCTCGCCATGCAGAAGCAGATCTTCATGATGAATTTATGAAAAAAACTTTGAAGTAAAATTTTCTTCAGAACTCTCAGATCTCAGGTGAAGCGGCCCAAAAAATTAACTTTTTTTTCGCAAATTTTAAAATGAAATATTTTTTTACGAAAATGTTCCTAGAGTACCCAATAGTAACATCCTATAGTTTGGTGTGGGTCCCATTCGTAGGAACTGAGATACGACACATCTAAAATTTCAGGAACCGCTACTGCATAAAACCAAAGAAAATTATAGCTACGCTATAATTTTGTTTGATAAAACTTAAACAAATTAAGTGGTGCAAAATTTTTTAGTACCTTCATTGTTAATAGTGGTTTTTGGCAGATTGCCTCAGATAAAGGAAGTGCGAAGTTATGTACTTTTATTCGCTGTTTGGCAGGTATTGGTTTCTTAGGCTTCTATCTGGATTATGTTCGGCACCTGAAATTTTTCGTAAACGTTTCAAAAAATTAATGTAGAAGAAGTTAAACTTTAAATATTGCTTTATTTTCGTTAATTTGGGAAATGGGTATTGTATAATCTTTAGGCCTTTGGGGGGGGGGGGGGGGTGCCGTGGCTGCGCCACTGGCTTACCATATGGCTCAGTAATAAATAACTAAAAATATTACTGTATATTAATAATTTATTAATGTAATGAAGGTATTATCAATAAGTAGGTATTCCTATTATACTTTAAAATTGCATCGACTTTAATGTTTAGAACTTTGGTTTACCTAAATTTGAACATTGAGCTCAGCAATAAATATGTGAAAGTATTATTTAGTTATTCTATAGTGCTTTTCTTTTTGTGAAGTCGGTTTATTTTGTTGAAAAAAAAATTGTTGATACATTTTATTAGACTCGAACTAGGTGCGAGGTCATGGAGGATTGGATGTATAATGACGAGGATGTCGACCTTTTTAAAAGTTTTAAAAGTCCGCTCCTTCCAAGCACGTTGTTAAGCTGTGCTAGTAAGTCAAAAAATCTAAACTTATACTTTTTTTTTGTTGCCAGTCCATCAGAGGTATAGTTAACCTATTACGTGATAAATTGATGACCTGCACGTAGGCATGCCTTTGTTTGTTGCAGTGTTCTAACAAAAGAAACAATTTGACAACATTTGAAGTCTATCCTCCTTAATCAATTCAAAGATTTAGAACTGATAAAACTATAAATATTAATATATTATATAAAAATGGATCGTAAGTCATCTATGAGCGTGGCCGGCATAATGCTGGAAGAAAATTTTATTAGGAGGGAGCAACGTAGGAGAAGGGAGACCCAGAAAGAAATAGAGATAATGCGGGCAGCGCTTCCGGACTATGATCTTAACCATATACGGCAGTAAGTTTTAAATTTTCTTCAATGCTGATAGAGTGATTTCGGTACCTATACCTAATTACTAAATATCGCTCAAATATAAAATTAAAATTTAATATTACTGATGATAAAGCAAAGTTTAATATGCAAAAATTAAGAAAATGTGAAATCCTCTGCTGACAGTTTGTTCCATAATCTGGAGACCCTAGCTAGACATAAATGAGAGAGGGAAGTGGGATGTTTTGTTGCTGGACAGCGCTTAGTTAGGAACAGTTAAAAGGGGACTGATAGCGGTAGTTCTTCCGATCAAAATCCGTGGAAATATCTGTAGAAAAGACAGACACAAACAGTTTTCTTGTGAGGACTGGGTCATTGTTGAATCGAATGACTCGCTTGTGGATAGAATCAAAGATGTTAGTATCACAGGTGATGATGCTCCCCAGATATGGGAACAGATCTTATTTGAGAAATATATACAGGGTTAAGGGACGTTCAAGTATTATGTAAGCAGGCTTAGGGGGTAGGGGGTTACATTACATTACATTACATTACAGAAGGAAAGGGGGAGACCATAAATCTTACGTACGGTAAAAACTACAAAATAATAGATAATTTTAAATAATATCAATTATTTAAAGCTTATAAAATTAATTTTTTTCTTCCATAAAAAAATTTGTTTAGATATTCTTTATAAGTAATAAACACGCGTTCCTGGATTCCCCGTATCTCTACATCGGCATCGGTACGTAGTGGTCTACTTATATCAAGAGATACTCAGTTCAGGGAACCCCAGACATACACCGCTTGTTAGACTTAAATTGAATTGGAACAAATGAATATGAGTCCAATGTCATCTGTAATAAGATTTTCTTTCGATTGCTTTGTTCTTCTAGCTTGTATGAAAGATCGTTTTAATAAGTTTTGAAAGGTTATTCATCAATTCATTTAGGTACGAAACGTGAAAGCAAAGTGTAGTAGTGTTAGATATTTCTTAAGTCTATTAGCTTTTTATGTGGAAAAAATGTCACAAAATATAAATCGTCAAGTGTTGTATCAAAAGCTTTTCGACTTATACTAACACATTTATCACAATTAAATCCTGCATCTATAACAGGACTGTCAAATCCCGAATATACAGATGAAAAATGCCCACGAATCATCTCTGTAATCACCTCGACATTTTCAGACTCTTGACCATTAAAGGACATGAATTTCGAATATTCAGCATTGCTTTTTTCTTGGAGTTGACATAGCTCCAGCAGGAACGCTTATCACGTAATTGATTCTGTAAGTTCTGAATATATTTTTTATGTGCTGTCTGAGAGAGATTACGACAGCCAGTTGTTATATTAGCAAAATTAATATAATCAGCCTGTGAAAGTCTGACTTTATACTTTTTATGAGCCTTTTTCTTTTCTATAATAAAATTTTTAAAATCATTTGGTACCCATTTTCGAAATTTTGGGGTTTTGAATCTCAAAAGGGGAGTGGAAGCTTCGATGACGCCATAAATGGCATCACAAAACCCAGATATCACAGCATTCACATCTGCACAATCAAAAACCGACATCCAGTCAGTGCAAGAAAGATATAAATTCATTTCATCAAGTCAGCATACTTAAAGCTCTCTGTCAATAATACTACATCAAAATTCTCCACCAGAACATCTACTCTAACATTTCGATAGTAGAATGTTAGAGCTTCCGCTGATTGTTGGGAGGTTGGGGTATTTGAAAATTTGCAGTCTTAACAGGTGCGTTAAGTTTTTGATGCCTTTTTCTAAATGTAAAAGGTTTGGAAATTACATTTTCTGGCAAAAAATGTCTATTTATTAGGGCATCATAGTAGGTTTCAATAATTCCAATTTTAAATGACTGACCTGGCCTTGGATGGAAGCTCCTGAATAACCAGTGCACCCATTTCACATATATTAACTTTCTGCTCGTTATAATTAATAACAATTTGAGCTGTAGCATTCTCACGCACTCTTCAATTTTTCCTTGGCACACCCTGAAGCCCTTCTGATAATCTAGGGAGTCTGGTATTGCTATTATTACCTACTAACCTCTTTTGAGGCACAAGAACCTCGACCCTCTCGCCCATTGAGTGGATTACCAGAATTATAATTTGGTTGACTCTGGCTAACGACCGGCTGCAGAATTGGATTAACAATTATACACTTTTAAATTAACAATTGATTGCTTTAGCAGCCTGGCTGTGGGCTGTGGGTAATCTCAAAAGTAGACCCATGCTTGTTGGGAGCTAGAGAAGAAAATTCATGCGAACCTCCATTTGATATTTGATTTTCACTCTTGTTTTTATTATTAAAGCTTTGCAAACGGAGGTTATTCCAGAGACGGCTCTAACCTAGTTGGAAATTAGGATCCGATTTGAAAATAAAATACAAATATTTACTCACATTGTGTAATTTGAAAATGCGAAATACAAAAATACTTCGGTTAAAGTAATATAACATACAGGGTGTCTAAAAAGTCTTAGTATAGGTAAATATCTTTGCTATTAATAAAGGTAGATACACCTAATTTTAGTTGTATCTTATTGGTTAATAAATCTACTTTATTATGTAGTTTGACTTTTTCAACCCCCTTGGGGGTTAGCGCTAGGGAGTTGAGGTCAAAAATTTTGGATGCAAACCTGTGCCGTGTGGTCCCTTCTTTTAAGTCTTCAAAAAAGAAACATTTTACCGCAAACCCCGTATTTTGATTAATTTTTAAATTGCAAGCCTATAAAAATTATAAATAGTAAATCGTATAATCGGGCGGGACATAAGTCGACCGTTAGTCGACCTCTTGTGCCATACAGTACAAGTCTGCGCGCACATTTATCTTTTGTTTTGTGGGGCACTTTGTTCTAATTTTCTTCCAACTTCTTCATTTGTCGTTTTTTATAGTTTTGGTTTTTTGACATCTGCACAATAGACCAAAATGCGTACCACGCGCAAACCGAGCGTGCTAGACATGCGTACGCAATTTGAGGAGATGTACTTGGGTGTCTACATTCGAACCCATTCACTTTTAAGAATATATTCCCAATAGTCAAGGTACCACTACGTATTTAACTTTATAACTTTTTTCCCAAGTTTTTTTCGACTTCATTTTTCGTTTTTTGCCATCTGCGCAGTAGACCAAAATGCGTACCACGCGCAAACCGAGCGTGCTAGACATGCGCACGGAATTTCAGGAGATGGACTTTGGTGTCTACTTTTGAACCCATTCACTTTTAAGAATATATCCACAATAGTCAAGGTACCACTACGTATTTAACTTTATAACTTTTTTCCCAAGTGTTTTTCGACTGCGTACCAAGCGCAAACCGAGCATGCTACATGCGTACGCAACTTCAGGAGATGCACTGGGGTGTCTACATTCATTTTTAAGAATATATTCCCGATAGTCAAGGTACCACTACGTATTTAACTTTATAACTTTTTTCCCAAGTTTTTTTCGACTTTATTTTTCGTTATTTGCCATCTGTGCAGTAGACTAAAATGCGTACCACGCGCAAACCGAGCGTGCTAGACATACGCACGGAATTTCAGGAGATGGACTTTGGTGTCTACTTTTGAACCCATTCACTTTTAAGAATATATCCACAATAGTCAAGGTACCACTACGAATTTAGCTTTATAACTTTTTTCTCAAGTTTTTCGACTTTTTTTGCCATTTTTCGTTTTTTGTCATCTGCGCAGTAGACCAAAATGCGTACCACGCGCAGACCAAGGGTAAAACTACAACTACGTATTTAACATATTTCTGCGATTTTACGACGTCTTACTTTTTTGAACATTCTTAACTATGTGGCATTGTGACACCGCACAAAAATATGGGATGAAACATCAGCACATTTATTAAAAATATATAAACACGATCTTACGGTGGTACGGAACCCCATATGCGCGAGTCGAACTCGCACTTGACCGTTTTTTATTTTACACAATCACAGCAACGCCCATGAATAAAATTATTTTTGTCAAATGCGGTATACGTACGTACTTATTTTCGGCATCGACGCCTCTGGTAACAGACCAACAGTGCCTGTCTTACTTATTACGTTAAAAGTTATTTAGAATGACCACCATCAACTTCTTGCCAGTAATAAAGTTCATTTTGGAACTGTGCCAAGAAGTAACATCTGCCATTCTCGAAAAGACCTTTAAAATGAGGTACCACACGGCATAGGGTTGCATGTTGCGTTTAAAATTTTTGACCTCAACCCCCTACCGTAACCCCCCAAGGGTGTTGAAAAAGTCAAATTATATAAAAAAGTAGATTTATTAACAAATAACTAAAATTAGGTGTCTCTATCTCTATTAATAGTAAAGATATTTGCCCATGCTAAGATTTTTCAGAGACCTTGTATGGTATATCACTGTAATCGAAGTAGTTTCGTATTTCGCATTTTCAAATAACACAATGTGGATAAATAAGTATTTGTGTTTTATTTTCAAATCGAATCATAATTTTATTTCCAGCTAGGTTAGAGCCGTCCCTGGAATAACCCCCGTTTGCAAAGCTTTATTTATTATGCTTAGGATTGAGGTTAGTTACAGATGTCTTCCTCTTCGAGGGGAGGGACTGGTGAGAAGTCTGCGTCTGTTGCATGTCTTGCCGATGGGCTAAAGGTGAGGAGATAGGCAGACGCATTTAACGATAAAGAAGGAGAGGTGAATGTGAGGTTTGTACAGGTTTGCTCAGGTTCATATCTATACTTTCTTCAAATGTCTTCTCTCCTAGTGCCACACATAAATTTTTAATTTGTTACTTGGTAGTTTTTCGGAAGAAATTGCCCGATTAGAGTCCTTCTGTAAAAAATGACGTGTGTCATATACACTAATATTATGTGCTTGCAACAAAGATGTGTGTATCATAAAACTTACAGTTGTGCTATCGAATTTAAAATTTTAGTTTAGAACAGCAGCTTTCCCTAAAAAAATATCAGAGTGTCTAAAAAAACCAGATAAGAAAAGTCATCCCGTCCCGTAATCTTAATAGATACATATACAAAAAATAAACAATTTTAATACACAAACTATTTCAAAGATATAATTCATTAAAATGTGGCGAAAAATAAATGTAGCACTTTTTCGACTTGCAGTAAAATTTTGTAATCGTTTGTGATCCTTATGCCCTGAAATAGTATATTGTACAACGAGCATGGAATGACATGCATTTCCTACGAGTATGACGTTTGCAGCACGATGCCGCAGGCGAGTGCTGCAAATCATACGAGTAGGAAATGGTCATTCCATGCGAGTTTTACACTATACTTTTTCTACGGATGTTACTGTTAATAAAATGGGATTAGTAATATTTTTTTTTTTAAGATGTCAAAAAATGTCAATGAAATTATAAAGATTTTGACGCGGCGACGGTCAACGCCACCTTTGTAAAAAATAACCCGTGCACAATGGGAACTTTGTAGTTCAATCACCATGGTGATTGAAGCACAATGAAAATGTGTAAAACACAATGCACCATGTTCCGAAATTACTATTGAACATACAATAAAGGTGTTTATTAACATTCGTAGAAAAAAATAATTTTAATTTGATTAAAAATTTAAATAAGATCGTACAGCCTTATTTTATTTAAAGGTTTAAATTACCATTTTACGAAGCTCTTCTTCTTCAACTGGACGAAACTGGCTACGATAGTACAGAAGCATACATAAAAGAACTCTTTGATTTACAAGAAAGAGAGAGAAACGAGGCTGGACCTCAAAGTATCACTTGGAATCTTCCGATATTGAAACATAGCGAAAAGGAGCTTAGAAAATTGAGCGAAGCCTTGATGATGGCTGAAGACCAACATAAAAGTGGTAAATAATATTGTAAATTGTAGTTCAGTATACTGACTTACATTTAGGTTTAAAAGTGTAATCTAAGGACATGATCTGTTGTAAGCATTATACTTATTATACCTACTGCAGTGCTATACCTTCAGATTGTATTAAAAATATTAAAACGAACCTTTTTTCTTCCTACAGTCTACTATTTTTAGCCTAAACAACATAGTTGAACGAGCTTCATTAAATACATATGTACATACATACACCTCGTTGAATGCTGCTATTTTTTTACAGGTAAAATATTTTTACCGAGTTCATAGTTTTTTTGGCTATTAAGAAAATGTGCACCGCAAAAAGGAAAAGTACGAAATAAAATTTAGATTTCATTAATTAATCCTGTCTTTTTTGTCTACACTGAAAAGTCCTGCTTTTCTATAGGAAAGTACGGAACAATAAACATGGTAAAAAACAAAATAGTCGGAATGGAACCTAAATACTACTCTTAAGGTTATTAGTGCTAGGGCTAGTCCGCTTCTAATTAAAAAACTAAGCTTCCCGTACTACTGTTTACCATCTTGTATAAAACACAACATACTAAATATCCCCTTTCAGGTTACAGGGCGGTTTAAAAGTTAATTAAAAAAACTGTGATTACTATTTTTAAGAGGGGGGAGGGGGGAGGCGGCGGAGAAAGTTGTACGAAAAAAGTATATAAATCATTCTTCTGGTCTTACACACAAGCCTAGAAGTACTCGAGAAAGTCTCTATGATTTGTAGAACACCCTTTAAAGGATATTAGTTATGTAACAGATATGCTGAGACGGAAACAGAAAGGAACACGAAGATTAAACATGTTTTATAACAGAAGTGGATGAAGAAGCGGAAGGTGCGAACTGTTAAAAATTGAATTTATTAATTTACTGTACAAGAAACACGCATGAGTAATTATGCTGTACCTTGATTTTTAAATAAATCTGAGATAAATTATCAAAATGTAATACAGATAAGTTTTATTTCAAAAGCAGAAGTTTAACATCCTTTTGCCTTGTAGTCTATTTCATTTATATCATACGGCTGCTACAATATATATTTTATCTGTTGACTGTTAAGAAACATATACAGAGGTTTGTTACATCCCTAATGAGCTAGTATGTTCAAATTATTTCTTTTTATTGTTAGCTCAAAGACTAAAAGTTAAATAAAAACAAACCTATTTTCTAGGAAATTTCCGTGGCGAGGCGGAGACTCTTCTTCGAGTTGCCATAGATTTTTGCTTCAACACTAGGGAATGGTTTTGGCTTGGCAAGCAGCTAATTACGCAATGTCTCTACATCGCCACCTCTTTTAAAACAACAGGAAAACACGAAGCCGTTATACGATATATATATGCAAAAGTGCTCATTGAACGAGGTTTGTAAGCTTTACAGTTATCAGTGTCTTAGTTTTTAGAAAAGTTTTTTACAGAGAAAATACTATACCCAAGTCTATTAATAAATGTCAGTAATTTTGGTAATACGGGAAATTTTAGTGGTAACGGTTATTTTAGTGATAATCGAAAATATTTGACAGGAGTGGAAATAAGATGTGTGCATATTTATTTTTATTATACTTCTTTGAAAACACCTTATTTTCATCTGTTTTAGTAATAATGTAAGATGGGCTTTTTCGGGCTAGCGCACGGAAAGAGCGCACGGAAAAAATTTTCCTGGTCTCCAGTTCTTTCAGTGTGCTGAATGAAGATACCGACTATTTTTTGGCTTTAAAATAGAAATATAGGTATAGGAAAATAAACTAAACTCAAGAAAGTCTATATGCTATCTGATATTTAATATGTACCTATTTTGTATTTTATTTCGTAAATATTTGAATATTTAGATGAATTTCTGAAATATTTTTTGACGTTTTGTCAATCTTATCTGACATAGACAAATTTAAATCACCTTTTAAATGATTTGAAAGTTACCATGAAAACGCATCATACCTGCCAAAGACCATATTGTCAGCGTTGTTAATTTTCTGTCAATTAAATTCATTCTAATAAAATGTTCTCAACCTGAAAAAGTGGCATCTTTCATTATTAATAGTTAATTTTTAATTACTCTAGTAGTTTTTTTTTTAAATTCCGATAACAGTTGTGAAAATAAAAATATTCCAAGTTTATTTTGTATGTATGTATTTTTTTATGTTATATTTTGTTTTATGTTATCGTTTTCAAAGAAGTATAATAAAAAATATCGTTCATTACACGTCCAGAAATGGATTTTCCGTGCTTGCTTGACTTCCCGTGTTCGGCTGCGCCTCACACGAGAATTTGTCAAGCGCGCACAGAAAAATCCTTTTTTCCGGACTGGTAATGAAATATACTATTCCACTTCTGTTTGTGTCAATTTTTATTTACCTAAAATCGCATGAACATGATCTCAGCTGCCACAAACACGTTACTTCAATAGCCACATCAGCAGCTAAAAAACTTGGTTTTCTCTTTCGAGCCAGGAAATACTTCTCCCCTTCCAACTTACACACTCTCTATGTTTTTCAAACAATACCTAACTTAGACTATTGTTCTTATCACCTTCGATACTTAACATCCTTAATTCTATCCATAAGAGAGCATTCGGCTTATCACTGACCCCAATCTTCACAAGAAAACTGCCTTCTCTTGCTCCTCGCCGCGCTGTTGGGGATTTATCCCTTTTCTGCAGATACGTCCACGGATTTTGCTCTGAAAAACTAGCCGCTATAATTCCCCCCTTGACTGTTCCTAACAGAACAACAAGAGGCGCGATACGTTTGTATCCCTTTACTGTTCAGCCACAAAAGCCTAGAACATCCCTCTTATCTCGTTCATTTATACCTAGAGTCTCCAGATTCGGGAAAAAATTTGCCGAAAACGGCTAATTTTATCGAAACAAATGTAGAGTATTTTTTTTAAAGAGGAATGTTAAGTATTTAAAAAATCAGTTTTCATCTCTGTAAAATGATACCTGTCAACAATTTGGTCCAACGAGTGTGGTGCAAGTCCGTTCCTGACTTCCCTGGTGATGTCAAACATCTACTGTAGTATGGTTTTATGAGTCTTTATGGCCAACATACTATATTAAAATTTCATTAAATTATACAAGTCGGTTCAAAAGTTAGAGCCAAAAAAGTAAATCGCTGAGTACCCCTTTGGGGCTCTGTATCTCCGTTAAGGGGCACTTTAGGAATTTTTTTCTATGACAAATTAGGGTTATTTTGACCTCCCCTATACGCTCCCGAGAGTATTCCATATACTTACCGGACACCCTGTATATTTGTTGCGTAGTGGACAGCCGTCAGCGAAGATAAAAACCTCTTTAATATTTTTGGACAACCTATGTTTTGTTATTCCGTCAAATAAAGCTGAAGCTATAATAGGAAATTTTTGTTAATAATTCGAGGACGGTCCATATATAAGCAGCTACTGTGTCATTGTTAAGTTTAGCATTTAAAGTACCATTTACAATAGAGAAGTTGTTAAAATTGTATTGAGAAGAAAAATAAGCTTTTTGATCTGGCAATTTTAAAAGTGCCAAGTTTTTTGTCAGTTCACTGAAAAAACTTCTCTGTCATTTTTGTCACTTTTAAGAATGTCTTAGAATTATTTCACTTGGGTGTTTTTTGTGGTTGTATTTTTTGTAACACCTTTATTCTTCCTTTTTCTCTATATCTGTTTCCTTTTTAAGAAGTCCCTGATATCTTAAATAAGTAGAGCATGCATCCATAATAAAAGTTCCAAATTCCTTGTTATTATGTCTTGCAAAATAAGAATGAAAATAATGTTATGTAACCATAAGGGATACAGCTGCTACCGAACCGTTACAGAGTCTGAAGAGTTTTCCGATATTAAGATCTTGTGGTAGGTAGGTCATTTTGTTTACTTGACTTCTACAATAATGGGACTACACGATTTTAAATCTGTCAATAAAGTTACTCACAGCTGCTTTTTCAGAATTATTTTTCTCTAGAATGTGGTCTCCCCTATTTTCTATTGGGGTCTTGCCATCCATGAAAAATCTTGGCAACCCCCTGAATTCTATCCTTCTTTGTGCCTATAATTTGCATAAAGACTTTTCTGGATATCCGAACCCATTCGCCATCTTCTTTTGGCATCTTATAAATTATTGATATTACTTGTTTTTGGGAAATCGTCTTCTTTGTCTTTATACCCTCGATCTCTTTCTTTTTGGAGCAGCGGCCTCACAATATTTTAAAATGAAAGCATCTTCTTTCTGTTTTGGTGGAATCTCATAAAATCTTTGGCGAACAAACTTCAATTCACTTATGGTTAACGAGTAATAAAATGCACTGTAATATTAGTTTTATCAACATTTTTGGGTTTTCAGGCAAACTTTTAGCAGAATACCTAAAAAAAAGAATCACTTACTACTACTTTTTTCTTTTTTTTTTCTTACCTCTTCCTCATCATAATCTATTTTATGTTTGTCACGCTGCACAATTCTTCTGCGACTACATTCTGTAATAGTATTTTTTATGGAGACACCAATGTGATTCCTTATTTTTCTTTATTATTGTAACAATAAAAAATTCGTTTTTACTCCAATGTTTTTATTCTACTTGTCAAATTAGACTGGACTAGCGTTGGAGAATCTAGCCGAAACTGTTTAGAGTTATTTCAACTGAAGCAGTTTTACTGCGACGCCCTGTAAGAAATTGATTCTTAAATATAAGCATAAATTTCTCAAAGAATGTCATTACATCACTAGAGCAGCAATATACACGCCAATTATTATTAGTGAATGAAACATTTATGTAACACCTCAGTGGGCTTATCCAGCATTTTTTTATATCACAATACAAAAGTCTCCATTCGAAGAGCTCATCCCCAAGAAATTAGATTTTTACTCCAATTAATGTCCAAAACAAACTGAAACCGAAGCACAATACTTACCCATTAAGTGATTGAATGCCCTTTTAAATCGGGTGCTCATCGAACTCTACCGCGATTGATCAGATTGTACTTGGCGGACTTTGCAAATAAATCTCGCTTGTACGTGGTGGGTTGTGTACTTGTAAATGTATTTTTCCTACGACCACCTATAAAAGTGAGTAAAAAAGCACGTTTAACTTGGCGAGAAAGTGCCTTATATCACACGCGTGTTGAAAAGTACTTTTCAACACGTGTGCTGTGTTGAAAAGTACTTGTCAACATGACATTTAAATAGATGGTGCCAATTTCATTTGTTTTATTTTCAGCACACTTGATTAAAATATTAGTGTTGAAAGTGAGGGTTTTAAAAGACAGAAATTGAGGTTTTTTTGTAAATATTTTTGTGGTCGTAGGAAAAATATTGTACATTATCGTGTGAAAGTAATTTTTGCACACTCGTGGAATTATCGCACTCGGCTGTCGCCTCGTGCGACAACATTCCCACTCGTGTGAAAAATGCCACTTTCAACACTTGCTATGTAATATACTATTCTACCTCATTTTAATGTTGTAAGTAAAATTCGCACCCAAATAAAATACGACTTTATGCCTCTTCACCCAAAGAACAAATTGTCGTGCTTAACTCAGTTTCCATAAAAATATGACTTGGCGGGTTTTGCATCTAGACCCCTACTATTTAGTATTGAAATTTTTAATGCTTTATAGAACACAGAAGACCAAAAATGCAGTATTACTGTTTAGTAAAAATTTACTGTAATAATACAAGGAAAGATTATATTTACAATTATATCGCAGCCGCCGAAAAGGCATAAAACAAAAACCAAGAAAAAAAAAACAATATATTTTCAGTGTCAGTAGTAATAATTTCCCTTTAAATACTAGAAGTCTGAAAATTGACCTTTCCCACGAATAAAGAAAAGCTAAAATAAACCTCAAAAAGTAGTCCAAAAAATGCTAAATTCACGTCTAAGGCATCTGCAATAATAATAATAATATTAGAATAACTATCTCTTTAAGAAGTCATCGCCTGAATAATTTTCCTGCCAATTTGCAGATGGATTGTCTTTCCTTTATTTAATATTGCTTTGTAAAATTTACTTTTCCATGTTTATCATATTCATCATAATTATTTATCTTGTTTTACTTATTTTAGTCAAAGATTACGAAATAGCCGAGGAACAATTAAATCTAGCCAGAGAGCTATCAAGTGGAAAGAGCTGGAACGTAAAAGCGTTTCTCCCTGAACAAGATGACTCCGCAACTTTGTTCATGAATGCTAATTATCTCTTGCACATATGCTACTTAAGACAAGCCCGATATTTCTTTAAATCGAATCCGCAGAAGAGTTTGGAGTACGCAATATTAGCGAAAAAAAGAGCCAATGAAGGTAAATTAGATATTATTTTGCAATAAGAGGCCTCCAAAAGGCACAGGGCCCAGTTGAAACATTCAATACTATTTATAGATTGATCTTTAATTAACAGTTTTTTCAGTGGAGAATTGTAGCGCTAGATTTTAGCTAAGTGAATATTTTTTAAGGTTATTATAATTACCATTGACAAGGAAAAAGCTGAGAAAAGTTGGGAATAAATAATAAATTTAAAGATCATTTCCGGGTTTCTATTGTTAAAATGCCATCGGCCCAAATTGTATTCATATTTGACCTCAACCTCAGGTACAATTTTGCAATATTTCAACTCAGAAATGCATGGTTTTTAAGTATATTTTTTTGTTTTTGTAAATTTTTAAAGTACTAAACCAATTTGCTTCAAAATTATAGAACTTTTAGAGGTGATTGAGACAAATTACTAAAAAACAGAACACAGATTATTGTTAATAGAAAACGGTTTGTTAAACTTTTTATTAAAAAAATCTTTTTTTGAGGCTTTCCTGCTAGCGACAACCACAACTTTGTTGCATCTATAACATATATTTTTCTAAATTAGATCTATTTTTACACCATATTTAAAAAAACAAGTTCATCCATATGCGGCTTAATATAGATTAATTAATAGGTACTTACGACTTCTTTTACGACTTGTTTAGGTTTTAGCAGTAGACAGAGTTGCTCAGAGTTGCCAAATGTCCGGTATTGAACCAGAAACGCCGGTATTTAAATTTCTTCGGGTGAAAAATAAAAACAACTCCGATAATAAAAATGTCCGGTTAGTATTTGTGAAATCCTAATATTCGTATACAGGGTGTCTAAAATAAGTGATACCACTATTGTTATCTCCGAAACGGTAAAAGATACGAGGTCGGTTAAATAAAAGAAAATGTGCCATTTGTAGTCCCTATTCATATTCCGTTTACGGAGTTGCCAAATTCTCTATAGTTTCTTATCCACAGAGGATTTTTAAAAAATAGTCAAAAATTTGATTCTTGAATATCTAGAAAATTATTATAGTTAGAAAAAAATTATTTTAACAAAACTCACACGACTTTTTACATTCTCTAAAGTAACGTTATTGTTTTGTTTATACCATTTATTTCTGTGGAGTTACTCTTACTAATTTCTTTTTTTCAAATACGGACCTGGACTTTTTGCTGCATTTTTTGAAAGAATACTTCATACCCTTTACGACTGTGTATCACCTGATTATGGTTTTCGACGTTTTGATCAAGAATAGCAACATCATCGGGATTTTAAATAAATACGGACCTGGGATCTTCCATGTTAAGGCACAATTTCACAACCTATCTCTATGATTTTAATTATTCAACTGATTAATTTTAAACTATGTTCATGATTACTAACCAGGACCCTTTGGCCACCACACTTTGTAAAATTGCACTTAAGCCAATGGTCTATTGAAAGCAAGAGTTTAGTAAACTCAGATCAGGTATAATTAGCGGCCTTTACTAACAGCGCCTAACTAGTGGTTAAGTTTACCACACATTGTTAAAGGCACCCTTAATGATACGTCTTCATTATTTACGTTCTTAACATTGTTGTATCCAAAAATCACCTTTCAGTTTAAAAAATAATTATAAGTAATCATATTTTACTTAATAGTTTTATTTCTGCTGCATCTCCTTCTACTTTACAATTGCAAAATATCCAAAAGAAAATTATAAAAGAGGAAAAAAGCAAAATTGTGCTTAAGGTGTAATGGCGGACATTTTCAGCATATAGAATAGGTTACATTTTTTATTTGTTGAAAATAGTATCTAATTATAATTTTTGGTTTAATATTACTAACGTTATTTGGCCTCTGACAAAAAATGTTCGTTGGTGCTTTGCACAAACCTTATAAAGAGCGGCTCCTGATTCCTGTCAGTTCTAAAGTTGTAACAGACAGACATCAATATTAAATTAATATTTCATGCAGAAAGTTATATTTAATGGTTTTACACCAAACGTTCCAGTCTGAAGTCCATTTTCGTTTATCATTTTCAGTTCAAGTATTACAAAGGTGATACACTGACACACAGACGAACAGAATAAAACCGTTGCCATATTTACTGAGTTCGGATTATAAAGAATTCGAATCTAAAATCCGTTTTCTTCTTTATTTTTTGACGTTGCGTTGAATTATAAGAGTAACATATGGACGGGCGGACGAACAGGTAGATGGACGCGGATGGACAGACCACACGAAGCCAATAGCGCCTCCCTAAGAATTAATTATAAGGATTTGTTATAATTAACTATAAAGGGCTATAAATTAACCAAGCTTATGCTTTAATCAGGCGTAGGACCAATTTTACAAACTTAAGGGTTCCAGGCTACTGCCCATGATTGTAATTACAATTAATTACGGATTCTGACCTAATGGTCGCAATAGGTTGTGAAATGGCGCATTAACTTGAAAAATACCAGGTCCGTACTTGTAGAATATCCTGATGATGATGCTACTTATTCCTCACTAAAACGTCGAAAAACATATTCAAGTGATATACAGTTGTAAAGAGTATGAACTATTCTCTCAAAAAATGCAGCAAAATGTCCAGGTCCGTATTTGAATAAAACAAGTTAGAATCAGTAACTCAATAAAAACAAATAGTATAAAAAAACAATAACGTCACATTAGAGAAGATAGAAAATCGTGTGATGTTCGTTAAATCAATTTTTTTCTAACTACAATAGTTTTCGAGATATTTGAAATAAATTTTTGTCTATTTTTAAAAAATCCCCTGTAGATCAGAATCTATAGAGAATTTGGCAACTCCGTAAACGGAATATAACTAGGGACTAAAAATGACACATTTTCTCTAATTTAACCGACCTCGTATCCTTTACCGTTTTGGAAATAGAAATAGTGGTATCACCTATTTTAGACACCCTGTATATGTATAAATGTGCGCAAAATGAATCTACTCCTCTCCTCCTGAATATAATAAAAACTGTTTTATTGCGATATTATTTTATTACAGCTTCTTTAATATTGACGAGGAGAAGCCACCGGATTAATCTTGCGCGCGTATACAGTATGTCCACGGATAGAGGTCACAAGAGGACAAATGGATCAAAGGGTGCTCAAAAAATACAAGAATAATAAATTATGTGAAGAGTAAACTACCTTTATTTTTCATTTTAGAGCAAAATGATAAAGACAAAAAATATTTCAAATTCCCGTCAAAATTTAAATTCGAAATATCAGCTGAATATTTTACTTTTTATTTTTATGTTATAATTTTATCAAATATTACTTACTGTACCTACGTTTTCTAGGTAATTTTTGCCTTGTCCACCTCATTATCTTTTACGACAAATGTCAGAAAATTTAAAATTTTGTTGCAATTGTGTGTACATGTAGGTACTTATATCGAATATTACTCTTTCACAAATATTAATTTTTCGGGTCCCTTTGTATTTTTCACCCGGACAAGACCTTCAAACATCTGACTTTCTGGGTCAATACCGGACACTTGGAAACTCTCAGCAACACTGTCTATCGGTAATACGTAAACAACAATTCTGTAAAAAAGTCGTAATTATTAGTGATAGTTTCCAGAATTAATGAAGCCTCATATGAAACAACTTGTTTTTTTTTAATTATGTTGTAATAAATGAATTCGGTCTGTAAAAATCTATGTCATAAATGGCAATATAAGATGCAACCGAGAATCGCTAGCAAGGAAGCTCAAAAAAAGTTTTCTTTGAATAAAAACAAATAGTATTCGGTTAACAATTCTATGTTCTTTTTATTTTAGTAATTTGTCTCAAACTCAAGAACCTCTATAACTTGCACATATTATATTAGTTAAGTGGGGTAGTAATAAAAAATAACAATTTACAAAAAAAATAATTACTTAAAAACTGCATTATTTTCAGGCGAACTATTGTACAATTACTGTACCTGAGGTTGACGTAAAACAAAATAGTATTGGCCTATTTTGGGCCGAAGGCATTTTGACCATAGAAATCCGGCAATGACCAAAAAGATAACTATATCTCTATAGGTATATAAAAGAATAACCTGACTGACTGACTGACATAACAAAGCACAGCCCACACCGCTGGGTCAGAAACTTGAAATTTTGCATTGAGGTTCCTTACATAACGTAGGCGTGCACTAAGGAAGGGGTTTTCAAAATTCAGCCCTTAAGAGGGTGAAACAGGGGCTTAAATTTTGTATGCGGAAAAAATACTAGATGATTCCATTAATTTGAAACTTGATAGAAGTACTTTAAAAAATAAATGCTTAAACACGTGTTTTACAGCTTTTAATAAATCAACCCCTAAGGGGGTAAAATGGGGGTTCAAAGTTTGTAATGTAGTAAAATTGTTATAAGGTTCTATTGCCTTGAAACTACGTAAAATGACTTACATAAATAAATAAACACATGTTTTATAACTTTTTAGACATCCCTAAGGGGGTGAAATGGGGGTTCGAAGTTTGCAATTTAATTGTGGATATAGAGACTGAATTCGAATATTACATTCCAGGAACGGACTCCGTTGGAAAGACAATGTACCAGGTTTTCTCTTATGTTTTGAACGGGGTCCACAGTCCTTATTTTTAGAGATATGGAAAAATGTTTAATATAAAAATAGGGTTTTATCTAAGTCATCAGAATTTTATAAAAAAATAAACAAATGATAATCAGAATGTCAAATAAATCGCTATCAACTTTAATTTTTTAAATAGATATATTTTCAACCATTTAGAAAGATATCTTTTTTCTGATTTCAAAAATATGTATATAGGTAGTTTGTTTATGTTTCTTGAAACCCAATCACTTGTTCAGTGATCGCAAACGTATAGCTTTGAACATTTTTAAACATTTAAATCTAAATATTTTCAAAACTGCTTAAAAAAACATAAACAAACTATATATTTTTGAAATCAGAAAAAAGATATCTTTCTAAATGGTTGAAAATATACAGGGTGTTCTATTTAAAAAATTAAAGATAGCGATTTTTTGACATTCTGATTATTATCATTAATTTGTTTATTTTTTTAGAAAATTCTGATGATTTAGATAAAATCCTAAAATTTTTGTATTAAACATTTTTCCATATCTCTAAAAATAAGGACTGTGGACCCCGTTCAAAATATAAGAGAAAAAAAAACCCTGTACACAGAAAATCTTTAAAATATTTTTGGCAAGCCTATGGGATTACTGAGATTCGAAAATCGAATTTTGTCTTAACAGATGGTAAAAAAATTAACGGGGGGAGGGGGAGATAAAAGGAGCGACTGACAATTTATTCCAAAAATGTTGACTTATATGCCAATTTCGGGGTTATTAAGGTCCTAAAATCTAATTTTGTGTATCTAATAGGTAAATGTTAAGAAAAATATCGTGAGGGGGTAAAAAGCGGCTGGAAAATTTTCCAATATGTTAACTAATATGTCATTTTCGGGGATATTGAGCTCATAAAATGTAATTTTGTCTAACAGTTGTTAACAAATATGACGGGGGGGGGGGGGGGGGGGGGTCAAAAGAAGCGGCTGGGAATTTCTCTAAATATGCTAGATGCGTCATTTTTAGCGTTATTGAGGTCCGAGAATCTAATTTTATCTAACAGATGGTAAAAACATAACAGGGAGGGTGTGGGTGGGGGGATAAAAAGGGGGGCGATTGACAATTTCTCCGAAAAATGTAAACTAATATGCCATTTTCGGGGTTATTAAGGTCAGAAAATCTAATTTTGAGTAATAGATCTTAAGAAAATTAACATGGGGGGGGGGAGGGGGTAAACGAAGCGCTTGACAATTTCATCAAGAACGTTAACTAATGTGTTATTTTTGGGGTTATTAAGGTCAGAAAATCCAATTTTGTTCAACAGGTGTAAAAAAAGTTATCGGAGAGGGGGGATAAAAGGAAACGGCTGAAAACTTCTCCAAAAATGATAACGAATATGTCAGTTTCGGGGTTACTAAGATCAGAAAATCTAATTTTGTATAACATAATAATATTTTTAAAAAATGTACCGAGGAGGCGGGAATGAAAAAAGCGGCTGGGAATTTTTCCAATATATATATATATATATATATATATATATATATATATATATATATATATATATATATATATAAAGTCGTATGCGAAAAATTTAATAGAAGTGAAAATTTTTTATTTACTGTTGATTTGGTTAAAATTGAAAAGTGGCACTTCTCAATAGTTTTTTAAACCATAACAGTAATTGAGGAAGCCAACAATGTGTAAAATCTCTAAAAGAAAGTGGATAAAATTATATACCTTCTTAAAATGATCATTTTAGCTTGTTTTCATGATGGAGAAACAAGTGCACTTCTTCTGAAAGGACAGCTTGAACTAAATCTGGGTGATACTAAATGTGCCGTTAGTACCTTTAATAAAGCCTATTTTATTCAGATGAAACTGAAATCAGAAAAAGGAATGTGTGAAGCAAGAGTAGAATTATCTAAAGCATACCTCATGTGAGTTGCAAATTGTCTATTTATTATTAGGTATACCTAAGTACCCAAAAATCCCGTTTATCTTTAACGTTACAGGTTTATACATTTTTCTATTTGCTACGATATTTTTCCACAGTAGTAAAATAATGTAGCTACTATTAATTTTACGATTTTAAAGTTCTGAAAAATAATTTTCTCTTCAAACAAGTCAATATTCAAAATTAAAAAGGCAACGAGTTAAGCTGAATGCGAATAGTTGCGCATGAGTGGGGGGTTAATAGGGCGCTACTGTTTTTTTTAGCCGAGTTAAAAACAGAAACCCTCCAAGATAACCCATACCATGGAAAACGGTACGAATAACAAAACCGAAGGCACCATGGTTTACTGAAGTCTTATGTAGAATGAAACAGGAGCGCAACAAGTTACTTAGCAAGTGTAAAAAATCGGGAAATGTAAATGACTGCGTAGAATATATGCAAATGAGAAAAAATATTGGTAACATTCATTGTATGGTTTTTATGCTGTTGTTAAAGGTTAAATGGACTGTAAAAACATAAATATGGCGCACGGCGCTTGATGACATTCAGAATGCTCTCTCTTTCTCATGATACATGTATCATGTCTCTTTGTCACTTCCTGTCTTAGTGTCTTGATGAAGTAGCTGGCGCTGATTTGGCGCCTTTGAAATCAACCAAAACCAGACATTTTATAAACTGGCGGATGCGCCAGAAAACTATTATGCAGCCATTAGTACTACTTGTAGTATTCTTTTGGGTTGCCTGTCTTTTGTTAAGGGCCAATGACATCTATAATGTCAATGACAAGAAGAGTTGTGTTGTTTAGTAAATAAATAACTTTTTAATTTTTCAGTGTTGATATTAAAACATACCTTGGGTTCTTTTAAGCATTGTGTTGTGCCAATCGCATAGTGGAATGTTTTTACATTAATGGCTATACTTGCCTACTGTTTTGTTAGTGTTTGTTTAGATTTTACTCTAAAAGTAACGAAAACATTAGTTTTCGTTTTTAATATGGCGGATAGTGATAAAAACGCCTGGAATATTTGTGTAACTTTTGTTAATTTTAATTATTAGTTAAGTGCTCTTTTTTTCATTATTGACTGTACTGTGTTGTAACTGCTAAATATGACTGTATCAACACGAAGAGTTTATGAAGGTAAAGTTTATTATTAAGTTGTAAAGAATTTCGCTGAAACATTAAGGACGATATAAATAAACCTGTTAATAAAAGCCAAATCTATTAAATTTGATTAAAAATAAGCAAATAAAAAAAATACAGGCGTAAGTGTTTTGAACTAAAATTTTTGTATAGGAACTCTTTTTCCTCCAAAAATTTCTCGTCTTCCTATTCGAACAAAATTTTACTCTTGGTTTGAACATCTGTTCTCTTTATTTTTTGTGTTGTAGTATTTTAACTTTTTGGTATTTATTTTTTTTGAAATAGTTAGTTGGATTTCTTACTCTAAAGATAACAAAAATATTATTTTTTCAAACCTGTTACATAGGAATATTATGGAGAGACTTGGCAATGCCAGAGCGACTGACTGACTTGACTGACGTCAAAACAAAAGCTTTTTTTCTGTAACTAACATGTGTTTATTACCAGTGGTGCGCAATTACTTAAAAATTTTTTTTTGAAGGACGATATCTACTTTTTTAATCATGAAGCGACATTTATGAATATTTTTCTTTAATCTGAATTCATACCAGGATTTACCGGTTTCAATATATGCCGTGAATTTCATAACACCCTGTATAAGAGAAAAAATTCAATGTCGTTCTACGGTTCATGATGTAGAGACCAGGAACCCCACCTTCTTCGGAGATACCCAAGCATAAGACCACTCTGTTTCAACGATCATTCTCACATGTGGCAGTTAATGTATATAACTCCATACCTAGACATATTCAGACAAAGTAAATATATACATTAAAAAGAATATATAGCAAGTTTGTTTTCCCTCAACAATGTAAATAATAGGTTAAGGATTGTGGTTTTTTCCACTCACTTAATCGTGTGAAATACCAACAATAAAAATAACATGTATCAGTAAGAAATGCCTTGCTATTTGGAATTTCTTTTTAGTATTTTTATTTTAGGATAGCTTTTATTCTAGGATCACATTTCTTGCACCAATAAAAATGTAAACTACTATTTTATTATATGCCTATTTCGTTAGTTTAATAAACCAAAAATAGACTTAAACTTCATATATATTTAGAAACATTTAATTTATGTAATTGTAGTTACTGGAGTTCATATTTGCTTTGGTGCATCTAGCTCGCTCTGCAAGTGCAGTGCGAAAACTCTTCAAGACAAGTCACCAAGAGAAGCCAGGGTCAGTTGCGTTACATAGGGAAAACGTATATTTTTGCAAAAATAATTTTTTATATGTAAATACTGCATAATTACTAATTAATTATTTGACAATGCTTTTCCAAAAGAAAATAAATTGTAGTAAACATGTGGACCCATAAACGTGACGGGGTGGCACGTAAATGATTATTTATTATATCGGACAAAATTGGTTACGGTTACGGCGTTTGTAATGATAAAAAATTATACTTTTAAAGTAAATCGTTTTACTGGCCTTACAACTTTTTAGTCAATGTTATACATTAAATTTGGACCCCTTAACACAAAAATATTATTAAAGTTACAAAAATGCAGGTAATAGTAGAACAATAAAATAGTACAAAGTAAAATTGTAAAAGGAATTTAACGTCTGTCGTCAAAGTACATCAATGCAAACCACGTCGTCGGCGGCATTTGATCTAACGGTGCAAATAATGAGAAAAGATCGCAGCGGGTTTAAAAGTATCACACAATTGTTAAATTCGTTTTGTGTGTCGTGAGGTAAAGATCTCCTGCAGGATGCCGTTAAGTTCGTGTGTAGACTGACTTTATTGTTTGTTTAAATTTTCAAAAAGTATTGATATCACTGTTGTGTCTTTTGTGAATTCAAGATATTGTTTCTGTACGGCTATTATGAATTGTTCTTAATTTTTATTATGAAATGTTTTTTGCCACATGTATTTCTATGTAAATTTGTTTATTAACTATTTATTTTTTGTATACTCGGTTGAGTGGAGCCTTATAAATCTGGACTTCGCCGAGTATAAAATAAAAACATTATTTATTTATTTTATTTATATATCATTGGAACCTCGCTTTCAACTTCACTTAAAAACTTAAGTGACATAAGAAACTAACGGCCAGATTCTCCTACGCTAGTCCGGTCTAATTTGACAACCAAAAGTTTTAAACTGACAAGTGCAAGAATAAGACAACTAAGATTTACATTATGAATTTGTTTTTGAGATGTTTTGCAGGTTTAGAAAGAAAAGGGCAATTTTAGTACGTAGGTTCGACCATAATAGGACTAAATTTTTTTTGTCTAATATTATCTACCTTTAATTACTGCGACACAGTGTATGGCCCATGTTTAACAGCACGGGATTCTCAAAGAATTAAGAAAATTCAAAACAGTTGTATTCGTCTAGCTTGACGTATTCGTAGGAGAATCCCAGTTCCCCAAAGACTGAGGGAGTTACGATGGTTAAATATGAAAATAAGGAGAAAATTACACTGTGCCGCTTTTTACCATAAAATTATGATCACAAAATCACCCTCTCAACTGTATAGAAAAATTGTTTTTGGATCGGACGTGCATAACATTAATATTAGACATAAAAATACCATAACCCCACCGTCTCACAGAACAGAACCAGAATGTTCGAACGGAGATTTACTTATAATGTCTCAGCTGTTTATAATTCGGTACTTGAAACTCTAGCGACATCTTCTTTGAAAAGGCTTTCTATAAAAAGTAGAAACGTTGTTCAACGGAAGTTCATGTTTTTGTGTTTTTCTACGCATTTAATTTGTAGGTACATACATGTCCTTTGCTGCGCAACTCTCAAAGTAACATATTTATTAAATCTTAATTTTGTTGTTACCTCTTGGGTAATTTTTGGGGAGAGACTTCTTTTTTTTTCTTATTTTATGTTTTTTATGCCATATATATATATATATATATATATATATATATATATATATATATATATATATATATATATATATATATATATATATTCTGATCTTGTTTGTTGATAAGTTTTGGGGGTGACTACACTGTAGGATTTCCTAGTCATTAAATTAAAAATCTAAACTTATCGCTGCATCGATGTAGTTAGTCACCCCTCTTTTGCTAGTAAAAGATGAACTTTTGGAAGGATTGTATTTTTTAATATAAAGTATGTACTTTAAACTTTTCCTGATTCTTTAATCTTTCCAAATGAAGCTTTTATTTATTTATTTTATTTATTTAGTTAAGTATATTCCAAGATGAAAACCATTTGGAAACCAAGCAAATCGCTAAAATATCAGAATAATAAATGAGTTTTTACGGACGACTTATTAACAATGACAGGACAAAATCCTGTCAAAACATAACTGCTCAATTGAAAGTTCCTAATTTCAACCAGTACTAATTCTTAAACCTTCTTGGTAAATCTGAACTCAAAAGTTTAACTGCACTGCTTGGTGAGTTAAAGAAAACACCACCGTTCAGATTCACAATAAAGGTTTAGCGAAAAACCCAGAAACAAATTCATAGTATACAACTTGTTACACTTCTCAGTTTAAAGCTTTTGGTTGTCAAATTAGACCGATCTAGTGTTGGAGAATCTGCCTTTTCACACCACGCATCCATCGGAACCATCGGTCTTCATGTAGGATGATGAACAATCTGATTAATATGGGATGAATTTAAAAACGATAAAATTAATTTCAACAAACTGATCGGTAATTTAAAAACGGCTTGATGGAAATGTGATTAATGCACTTTAGACATCGATGGATTTAAAAAATGACCCACACAATTTACCCAAGATTAAATTAATTGCACAAAAAAAACATTATTGTATTACCAATAATAGTTTTATCGAATACGTTTTCATTCTTTGAATAAAAGTTAAGATTTAACAAATAAATTAACTTAAAAGCAATGGAAGTAATAAATTTCGATCAATTGTATATTACTAATTTACTGTACACTTGTGATCTCCCACAAACAGAAAATGTAACTGTGGCTACATTCGCTGATGACACTGCTGTATTAGCAGTAGGAACAGACCTAGATGCAGTAACCAGACAACTCCAACATGCTAGCGACCAGATTTACAATTGGACCACAGACTGGAAGATTAAGCTTAATGAGCAAAAATCTATTTGTGTCAACTTTACCAACAAAAGAATAGGCAATCATCAACCAATTAACATAAATGGTATCATAGTTCCCTATGCAAATACTGCCAAATACCTGGGGATGACCTTAGATGCGAAACTAAGATGGAAGGAACATATCAGAACTAAACGCACTGAACTAGGGCTCAAATATAGACAGTTGTATTGGCTCTTGGGACGAAAATCTAAGCTGTCAATACACTGTAAAATCATGATATACAACCAGATTTTAAAACCAGTCTGGGTTTATGGCATCCAGTTATGGGGCTGTGCCAAGGAGAGCCACATCAAACGCATCCAAACCTTCCAAAATAAAGTATTACGGAACATAGTTAGTGCACCGTGGTACATACGAAATAGTGACCTACATCGCGATCTTGGTATCCCGTATGTCGCTAGTGAAATTAGAAGATTTGCCATCAAGCACGAGTCTCGACTCCATCAGCACGTTAACGTCGAAGCCATTAGGCTTCTTGACAACCAGGACCTAGTTAGAAGGCTGAAGAGGACCAAGCCCTTTGAACTAGAATAGACTTTTGAAAACATAGTACAGTGCGCAAGTGTGTGAGTGCTAAGTGCCATGGCCATGAGTCACAACAGATAAACCTTTAGGACTCCATTGGGTGAACTTTAGTATATAAGGATTTTAGTTTTTAAGAATTTAGAGAAAAATTAATGGTTGGTCTTGCAGACCAGTTTTAATAACAGTAAACGCCGCAGGCTTTATCAATAAAAAAAAAAAAAAAATTGTATATTGACCAGTTTTCCCAAATATTATTTTATTATGCAAAGTTATGTTTTTTCGATTATAGCATAATACTTGATTAAAAGTTTTGAGAAACTATATCACTTATTGAATCTCCTCTAATTCGCTGTGACATACATAACACTAATATTTGCTGGCAAAGGTAAACTAACTACCTACAAGTAGAACTAATCCCAGTTTTATAGCATCGAGAATTTAATTGATTCTTCAAACTATTTACATCTGTAAATTTTATTTTTTAGGCATGGAAATACTCGTCTAGCTTTAAAAACCCTGTTGACTTTGAAAGAAATGGCTGAGATGTATGGCTTTCAGTACTATCTGGCGCAAGCCTACCGATATTTGGGAGAGTATTATCTTAATAATGGAGAACCAGACAAGGCGACACCTTTACTCTCAGATGGACTACATATTTTTCACGACACCAATAATATGGCTGAGGCTGATCAAGTTAGAAACTTGGAAGCGTTATCAGCTGGTAAAATTCTACATAATATGAGATACCCCCCATGTATCATGGCGGTATGCTGTCGTGTCAATAAGCATTTAAATACATATTCCACGTACCCATTTCCAACATTTTGTGTCAATTGAGACAAAATGTTCTTTTTCTACGACCACTACAGAAAATGACTTATTCCGTATAATTTTTGTAACGCCAAAGTGGACAATTCCGTACACACGAACTAAGCTGTGCGGAATATTATTCCGCACTGTCATTCCACACTGTACTTTCACTGCGAGTTAATACATCGGCATCCAAAAATTTTCATGGATTTTTTAAAACTAATAATTTATTTCGTCTCCGTTATCATTATATTTATTTTAATTACTCATTCTTTTAAATTCTAGCTTTAAAATTATTAATATATTATATTATAGTTAGTATTTCCAACCAATATATAAACTGCTGGCCAATTCAAGCGGGACAAACTAAATTTTTGATAAAATTTAGAGTGGAATATTCTCGAAACGAAAAAAGATTTTGATTTAACTTTTTCAGTATGTAATTGAATAGTTCTTCTAGTTTTTATACTTCAAGGCACTATTGCTAGCAGTCGCTGCAACTCTATTTTACAGGGTGTTAAGTGAAACCCTGACTTTTTTGGAAAAGTTTTCCAGTTCCGAGAATCTAGGAAGAATTTTTTTTGAATTTTCTTTTCATACTAAAATGATCCATGGTCAAATACAAAAAAACAATTTCTCCGGATTTTCTCTATTTTCATTTGTTTTCCGTATACAGGGGTTAGTCGAAATTATCGACTTCTTCTTACAAAGGAACCCCTAATTTGGCCGTTTATTCACAAAAAGCGAAAGACCAAGTAAATTTGTAGTTTGAAGTAGTCCAGCTAACAAAATTAATACAAATTTTTGTACAGGGTGTAGCAAGTTTGGATCACGGGCTAGTAAATTATTATTTTTTAATTTCTACTACTTTTTCCTAAGTTAACTATTAATTATCACGTGCTACGTTAAAGGGTTAAAATTTGTTAGGTCCGATAACAGTACTGGTTAGAAAGATCCTTTTTGCCCAAACGGGTTTTTCATTTTTTGTCTAGTCCCATTTTTAGTGATTAAACGGCTCGCATTTTGAACCTAACTTTTTGCAATTGCATCCATGAACGATTGAAGTGAGAGTGCTTTTTTGGTGGTACATAATGAATGTTTTATCCAACCAAAAAACATGTAGTGGCCAAACAGCTAATGATGCTTATTCGAAGAATTTTTTAGCATTATACAGGGTTGCAAAAAATATACCACCTATACTTTATATGGAAGTCATGTGATTTTCAAATTAATTGAATATAGTCCCAATTTTCTTGGAACTTTTTGCCGAAACTGTTTTTGAATTTTTTTGTCTGGTCCCATTTTTAGTGATACAAATGGCTTGCGTTTAAAACTTAACTTTTTGCGATTGCATTCATGAACTATTGAAGTGGACATCGTTTATTGGTTTAACCAACCAATAAAAAAGTGTCGTGGCCATAGAGCTAAAGATGCTTATTCGCTGCTTTTGTCCGCGTTTGCCCAAAACATATCACCTACATTTTATATGAAAATCATGTGATTTTAGAGTCCTTTAGGTATTCATAAAGTTCCTTTTTGCTATATTAATAATTATTAAAGAAAATGTCCTACTTATTATTAATAAAATCTAGTAACGATACAGATAAAAAGAATAATATTCATTCGGAACTTTTTCACATTATACAGGATTGTGCAGAAGTTACTACTTATAATAGAAGCCACGTGTTTCTCGATATCTTTGGATTTTCGTAAACTTCGATTATTCATTATAAAAGAAAAATATTTTACCACTGCTCTAAAAAGTCAGTACATGGCATTGAGAAATTTTAATTAATAAGAAGTGTCTTAAATTAATAGTCACGGAGTACATTTTTCTCGTCAAAAATTGGAGATGGATAGTGAATTCAACTGAACAAGTTATAAAATTCTGTATAGCGTAGTTTTTAGAAGGTATAGAAATTTCAGAAGATTTAATTACTTTTGAAAGTACTCGAAAAGATACGTAATTTTCAAATTTAGTAGTTATTTTTCCCGGCATTACTTTAGGAGATCCAAAATGTAAATTTTGGTTGTTACTTTTATAGGTAAACAGAAAACGTTTTAAATTATAGAACATTTTTTTTACTTGAAGGTATTATAAAAACTTGCAACTAACGAAAACAAAACAAATCTTAATACCTAGTAGGACCTCCCCTTACATTTATTATCTCTTGGCATCTTCGAGGCATGCTTATTACCAAATTATTGACAAATTCTTGCTGAATATTTTCCCACTCCTGAACAATGGCGTCTGCAAGTTGTTCTAGAGTCTGAGGAGGATCTTCCCTAGAACTTACCAATAATTTCAATTTAGACCAGACGTGTTCGATAATATTCATGTCTGGTGATTTTGCAGGCCAGACCATCCTGGTAATATTATTAGCTTCCAAAAACTCTTGCACAATGCGTGCTCTATGAGGTCTGGCGTTATCGTCAATTAGCACAAAATCGTTCCCAAAATTGTTTGCAAATGGTAGAACGATATTGCTTAAAATTTCGTCCCTATATACCTGACCGTTAATGGGCTCCAATGTTAAAAAAAGTTCCGTTTTGCCATTAAACATTACACCACCCCAAACAGTAACGCCTCCACCACCAAAAGGTTCCTGAGGAGCCATATTCTCCTCCATATACCGTTCGCCACGTTCACGCCAAACTAATATTCTGCCGTCCGAGTGAATTAAATTAAATCTTGACTCGTCTACAAACATGCAGTTTTCCCAGTTATCTAATGGCCAATTGCGATGTTCATATGCCCACTGGAGACGTCTTCGCCTATGCTGTGGTAGAAGTCGCACACATTTAGCACGTCGCCGAGCTCTAAAATTAAAATTTTGGCTTAAAAATCTGTAGTATAGGTGTAGGGAATGAACCAATAAATAAGCAAACAGTAGCTTTTATTATACTAAAATGCAAAATTAGGTCAATTTTCATAACGTTAGTTCTAGGGAAGAACTAAGGAACATTACGCTGCAAGCACAAATAATGTGTTTAGGGTCGCCTATCAAAACTTTAATTTATGAACAACTTAGTTCAAGTTTACATTTATAATATCGGTGCGCAAAATCCAAGATTCACGCCTCAGCTGACGTCGATATTATAATAGCCGACTTACTAAAATGAAACACTAAAAATATTGGTACAAAAAATAAGATCTCATTTGAAGTAACTCACCTTAAGTTATTATTGTTTAAAGTTCTTCTAATGGTCCTATTGCTCACACGAATGTGTGTTCTTGCTCTGAACTCCTGGTTAATTTTCTCTGATGAAATTTTTCGCCTTCGACGAGCCTCTCTAACCAACCATCTTTCATCTGCAATGCCGACTTTCTTTTGGCGACCTCCCCCATAACGATAGTTTGCACTTCCCGTTTCGTGGAAGCGTTGACGCAGTCGAGATATTGTACTTCGCCCAACCCCGTACATATCCGCAATAATACTAATTTTTACCCCATCTTGTAGTAAACGCAAACAATTAGCTTGTTCTTTTGCACTTAATCGAGCCATTATAAAGGATAATAACGCACCAATTCAAAGAAGAATACTTTGTTGCCTTGGTAACTGTCAATAGCAAAGAAAATGTTTTATTTTTTGGCCTACTAGATCTTTTGACTAAGAAATAGAAACGCCGCTAAATTAACAGAAATCCACCTGCAAAGTATAGGTGGTATATTTTTTGCAACCCTGTATAATGCTAAAAAATTCTTCGAATAAGCATCATTAGCTGTTTGGCCACTACATGTTTTTTGGTTGGATAAAACATTCATTATGTACCACCAAAAAAGCACTCTCACTTCAATCGTTCATGGATGCAATTGCAAAAAGTTAGGTTCAAAATGCGAGCCGTTTAATCACTAAAAATGGGACTAGACAAAAAATGAAAAACCCGTTTGGGCAAAAAGGATCTTTCTAACCAGTACTGTTATCGGACCTAACAAATTTTAACCCTTTAACGTAGCACGTGATAATTAATAGTTAACTTAGGAAAAAGTAGTAGAAATTAAAAAATAATAATTTACTAGCCCGTGATCCAAACTTGCTACACCCTGTACAAAAATTTGTATTAATTTTGTTAGCTGGACTACTTCAAACTACAAATTTACTTGGTCTTTCGCTTTTTGTGAATAAACGGCCAAATTAGGGGTTCCTTTGTAAGAAGAAGTCGATAATTTCGACTAACCCCTGTATACGGAAAACAAATGAAAATAGAGAAAATCCGGAGAAATTGTTTTTTTGTATTTGACCATGGATCATTTTAGTATGAAAAGAAAATTCAAAAAAAATTCTTCCTAGATTCTCGGAACTGGAAAACTTTTCCAAAAAAGTCAGGGTTACACTTAACACCCTGTAAAATAGAGTTGCAGCGACTGCTAGCAATAGTGCCTTGAAGTATAAAAACTAGAAGAACTATTCAATTACATACTGAAAAAGTTAAATCAAAATCTTTTTTCGTTTCGAAAATATTCCACTCTAAATTTTATCAAAAATTTAGTTTGTCCCGCTTGAATTGGCCAGCAGTTTATATTGTAAGATGTCAATAATTAACATTAAACGCCAAACAAACGATAGCTAGGTAACTTGATTTTAATTACTAATACTACGAGCGATGTATTTTAAAATTATTTTGGAATTCAATCAAGTAGCCTTAAATCAATGTTGATTGTAAATTTGTTTTATTGTTAGAACGTTTTACTGACGTGACGCTTCACACATATTCGTTAGCGTCTTTTTTAATATAGTTTTAAGCTTTATTGGAACTGATTTAAAATAAATCTAAAATGAGTAATAGCGACAGCAGCGACGAAGATATTCCCCCCCATATCATGGAAGCAGCTAATAATCTTACAGAAGATTTATTACCTCAAACTTCTATGAAGAAATACAATTTAGCTTATACTCGGTTCATGGATTGGCGTCAACAAAATAGTGTGAATTCATTTTCCGAAGCCGTTTTATTGGCATACTTTGGAGAAGTATCTAAGTTATTTAAAGCCTCAACATTATGGTCAGTCTACTCAATGTTAAGAACTACATTATCAGTAAGGCAAAATATTGATATATCTCGTTATCCAAAACTACGTACCTTTTTGAAAAGAAAATCTGAAGGTTACAGAGCCAAGAAGTCTAAAATTCTCACGCCTGAACAAATCAACCAATTTTTATATGAAGCTACTGATGACATCCATCTTCTTACAAAGGTAATAATTAAATTTACCAACACGTAGTTTATATTTAACCAAGTTTATTTTTTCAGACTGCACTGGTGCTAAGAATAACAGGCGCATGCAGAAGAGAAGAGTTAAAAAATCTAAAAATGTGCGATATACAGGATATGGGTTGTGCTGTTTTAGTTAATATACCTAATACAAAAACCAAAATACCACGAAAATTCACAGTCACAGGAGATTTTTATAACTTGTTTAAAAAGTATAACAATCTGCGACCAACACATGTAAATCACAATTATTTCTTTACCAATTATCAAAAAGGTAAGCGAACAACACAGCCAGTGGGAATTAACAAATTTAGTAAAATGGCGCAAGAAATTGCTAAATATCTAATGTTACCAGATCCTAAAAGCTATACCAGCCACTGTTTTCGGCGCTCGTCGGCTACGATTCTCGCCGACTCTGGTGCAGACATCACGACGGTCAAGAGACACGGCGGATGGAAGTCAACTTCAACAGCAGAAGGTTATATTGACGACAGCCTATCAAATAAACTTCAAATTGCAAACAAAATTTTACATTCAGTCGAAAATGTGACTCAAGAGGCCGAGACCTGTACCAGAATATCCCTTTCTGAATCAACCACATCAGAAAAAGTTATAAACTTACCTGAACAATTCCCGGCAATTAATATTACTAGCTGCAATAGCGTTACTATTAATTTTTGTAATCATAAATAATAACTTAATATGTTAAATGTATTTATTTAGTGTAGTTACTATTAAACTTTAATTTTTCTTAATGAGAATTTCGTAAACTAAAACCCTTGTTAAAACCATAACATTTGTAAAATGAAAAATAAATCAATTTTTTTTATTATCTAAATAAAATAGTATACGTTATGTTTCCACACACAATCCAATGTAAATAAAAGAAAAATAAAAAAAAAAATAAATAAAAAAAAAACTGTGGTCGTAGAAAAAGTTTAGTGTGCGACACGTGCAGAAAGCCTATTCCACACTCGTGCGATTGTGGCACTCGACTACGTCTCGTGCCACAATTTTCGCACATCGTGTGGAATAGGCTACTTTCTGCACTTGTGACACAATATACTATTTTTACATTTATGAAAATTGTGTTCACAAAAGAATGTTAAAATCTGGATGCTGAAATGATATACCATGCTGTTTTCGATATCCTTAAAAGTTTTTTCGGAACATTTGGGCTAATTTTGTTGATGTTTTCTTCGATCGATTTAGTGCTACCTATTTTTATTATTGTACAAATGGCCTAAGAAATGTCTTTGTTTTTACTTAAGGATCTTTTCTCCTTTCTATGATGATAATATAATCAGTGGCGGCTGGTCAAATTTTAAAGTTGTATAGGTACCTATGTATATCTGTTTACGGGATATGTATTGCTATATATGTACGGCTATGTATTGCTGCTTACGGGAGCCGTGCCAAGCTCAGGTTTTTTAATAGTGAGCCTCCTAGGAAAGTGTTGGTAAAGAAAAAATATTTTGTAATTTGCGAAAAAAAGTTGAATTTTTGCAGATAAAATTTGTGTCAAATATTAATTAATATATTATTAATATATTTAAATGACCACAACCTCTTCCCTGACATAAAAACCTCTATAAAGCAATTTGATTAGGTAAGAAGTGTACCAAAGTGAGGACAAATAAAAATATCTCGGTTTGGAATGTGCTTTTTAATAAAAAAAAACAAGTATCTAGCTAAAAAAAGTTAATTACAAAGAAAATTATAATTTTCAAAAAATTTTAGTCCTTACATTTATTTTTATTTAGGCTTGGAACTTATGCCAGAATATATAGCCTTAATACAGAAAACCGACAGAAGATGTCGCAATTGGTTTGATCACCTTATTAAACTTGTAACGTGGAAGGATTCGAGGTAAGAATTTAAATTAACATTTTGATGTTGAATGAATTAACATGTTGAAGATCCGCTGTCCGTCCACTGGTGGATTAGCCAAGTACAGTGGATGGCCCATAGCTAGGCGGGCTAGGTGCAGTATAATGTGTGATTTTATTACAAATTTAAGATGGTCCGCATTGGGCATTTTAGAAAGACTTTTACAGCAAAATAGTCACTGGAAATTCACAAAAATAATTTGCACTTGCTGTTATATCAATTCTAGAGAAGACATTTTAAATATGAATTCAAAATGTGTGTCCCTAAACTTGGGGCATGCCGGGCTAAAATGCAATTATTTTTGGAAATTTTAACTTATTTAATTCTGTAAAAATGTTTCTAGAATAACCAATGTTAACCCTCTTCAATTATATACATTTGAATATACAGTTCATTTTGTTCTTTATAAAAACGTGCTGAACATCTCTGCTCCTACTATTTAAATAGCTATTCGCAGATTAACAAACCTTGCTCATTTTTGGTGGAAGAGATAAGTATAAATAGCAAATTAATCTCATCATCTTAAACTAGTTTATCACTTTTCTAGTTAGGAACGAAATAAAATGGCAGAAGATGAGGGAAAAATATTAAACCATAATAATTATTTTATTATAAAGTAGTGGACAAATTTATTTAAAAACATATTTACATACAAACCAAGGAACAGTAAAAAACGAGATCATCATTGAAAGTGCTACAATACCCAGTAAACCAACGTCATTCGGGAATCAGTCGGCCACCTGTCGGCACTGGTGGGAAGTCTGCGGCTCTTTTTGCCATTTTCTGACTGCATACGGTACGCGCGTGTTTTTCCATGCGATGAATTGCCAGCCTTCAACCTAAAGCGTTATGGACTCAGCACACCAGAAAAGATACTTCAGTTTCGAATCGAACGCGGTTACGATTCGGGCGGCCCAGTTGCTAAAATCAGCTTTCGCACCGCATTCGGTTCTTAAGCGGCTTTGCTGGAGATGGTTAACCGACAAATTACCGCGATCATTCCGCTTGTCAATGAGCATGCATGATAGTAAATTTCTGAGTTTACATGACGGCACGACTCGAAAACATGAACCGCCATTTGTGTGGAAGCGTAGGTATAGACGTTTCATAGACGTGTTTGGTGCTTTTTTGTGTGTTGTTTGGTTGTTCGCCTATATTTCTTTTTGGAATGTGTATTGTAGCATTTTCAATCGCGATCGCGTTTTTATTTTCCTTGTTTTGTATGTAAATATGTTTTTAAATAAATTTGTAAACTTTTATAAATTATTATAGTTTAATATATTGTTTTCTTTATCTTCTGCCATTTTACTTCTTCCCTAACTAGAAAAGTTTTAAACTAGTTTAAAGTGATGAGTTAAATTTACTATTTATACCTATCTCTTCCAACAAAAATGAGTAAGGTTTGTTAATCTTCAAATAGCTATTTAAATACTGGGAGCAGAGACATTCAGCACGTTTTTATAAAGAACAAAATGAACGATATATTCAAATGTATGTAAATAATTTAAGACGGTTAAACACTGGTTATTCTCGAAACATTTTTACAGAAATAAATAATTAAATAGTTTTCAAAAATAATTGCATTTTAGCCCGGCATACCCCAAGTTTAGGGACAAATATTTTGAATTCATATTTAAGATGTCTTGAATAGAATTGATATAACAGCAAGTGCAATTTTTTTTTAATTTTCAGTGACTATTCTTCTGTAGAGGTCTTTATAAAATGCCCAATGCGGACCATCTGAAATTTGTATTAAAACCACGCATTAGGTACTGAACCTAGCCGTCTGCGAGCCATCCACTGTACTTGGTTAATCCACCTGTGGACGGACAGCGGATCTCCAACGGTACTGCGCCCTGTAGTGTAATGCCGCTCATGACCCACAAGCGGCATTACGTTCCACGGGCCGCCGCGGCAAAGAGGACATGCCCGGTCTACAATCCGCTGGGTTTGCCGTGTTTCGGGCCGGACGCGGCTTTCGGCAATGCGCTTTCTGTCTGCTTCTGAAGCAGCAACCTTGTGTTTACTGGGTACACATTCTAAAAAAAAATATAGGCGAACAACTGAACAATACACAAAAAAAGCCAAACACGTCTATACACTTCCACAAAATGGCGATTCTTTGTTATCGAGTCGCACCGTCCTGTAAACTCGGAAATTTACTACCACGCATGTTCATTGCATTCTCCAACAAGACGAAGGGTCAGCCGCTTAAGAACCGAATGCGGTGCGAAAGCTGATTTTCGCAACTGGGCTGCCAGAATCGTAACCGCATTCCATTCGAAACTTTATAGTTTCTGGTGTGCCGAGTCCGTGACGCTTTAGGTTGACGGCCGGCAATTTATCGCAGGAAAATAACACGCGCGTGCCGTATGCAGTCAGAAAATGGCAAAAAGAGCCGCCGACTTCACACCAGTGCCGACAGGCGGCCGACCCTTTCCCGACTGCCGTTGGTTTACTGGGCATGTACGAAACAAAAATCAAATTAAAGTTTATGTTAATAACCTTACACTACGACTACTAGGTAACTTTCCCTATCATCGGGAACATCGGTATTCAAGTGTGATAAATCCGATGAGCAATCTGATGAAAATACGGTGAATTTAAAAATGCTAACATTCATTTCAGTAGATTTTCATCGGTTATTTAGGAACGGTTTGATAGAAATGTAATTAATGCATTTTAGCACACCTATCTTCACCTTTTGAGCTATGGTAACGTTGCAGACAGCGCCACACATGGGCTGATTTTATTTCGTTAATAAGATGCATTATATAATATAGAATACAACATAGGGGAAAATACGAAAATAGTGAATATAAACTTACATCCAAACAATTCATAAAATGCAATAAACAACACAATGGGTACCAGAATATTTTAGATGCGTTGAACTGTAAAATCTAGTAAAATTGTGAACATAAGTATGTAAATTTATTTAAACTAAAAAATAAACAATTTTATAAGGGTCCCTTCTTAAAACTGTTTTTGGTGTAGACAGATGTTTTGGTTGATTTGTAAATAGACATTTAGGACATGATAAAGGATACTCGTGAGTATTGCCATTTTAATTTTTGTATGTTTAATGTCACAAATGTTGACAATACACAACTGAAGAATAAGTCACTAAGATATTGTCTCTGTGGATAGCGCGCAAGAAAATCTTTTTATTTTCATCATCTCTTGGAAAAACAAACATTGTTTGATAACCTTCTGTTTTATTAACACAATTATAATTTATCTACAGCTATGCATACAACATTTTTGCGGCATGTTAAAAATCAGTGTAGGTACACCACTTTAGACTAAGAGAAAATAATAATCCGTAGAAGTCTAAATTAAAAACTAAAAGTATTTAACGTTTATTTATTTATTTATTCACAATATTACTTACAGAATTTACAAGACAACTCCAAATAGTACTTAATGCTAAACATTTTAAAAATTAATTCTTAACCTTACGCCTAAAAGAAGCCAAACTCTCATTAAACATTTCCAGATTTCCATAACGATCATCGTAGTTCTTAGCTAGTCTAGTAATAAAACTCTGCATGCCCTAATTTGTTCGATGTGGTAGATAATAAAAAAGCTGCCTAGATCTGGTTGTTCGTAATGCTGCTCTAAATGATACTAGAGATAGTAATTCAGAGCAATCAATTTGACCATTTAATAATTTATACAGAAATAAAACTAAGGCCTCACACCTGGGACGTTCAAGGCTCTTAATTCCTGCCAACTTAATGCGCGTTAGGTAAGGTATTTCCTTATAAGGAAATCTTAATTTATACAATAAAAACTTCACAAACTTGTTTTGAACTTGTTCTAAACGGTTCACCTGACAATTATAAAACGGGCTCCATATTACACTGTTGTACTCTAACACACTACAAACTAAACAATTGTACACAGATTTAATTGCTCTTATATTACAGATTTTTAATCAGGTTCTTTCTAGAAGTCATTAAAGTTGGTCTCTAAAATTGTGTTGCCAATAAAATAACTACAGTCTATTGGGTTTTTACATTTATAAAATTTCATTACTTTCATTCATTTCTAAGCTGTTTTTATCACACCAGTTGACTAGATTGTTGAAATCTTTTTGAATTTCTTGGCAATCATCTAAAGATTTGACTTAACAAAACAGTTTTAAATCATCGGCATATAGTAGACATTTACATTTCACAAATATTGACGCCACATTGTTAATAAAAAGTAAAAATAAAATTGGACCTAGGTGAGAGCCTTGTGGCACACCAGACAACACACTCACTTCTCGAGAGACAACATCGCTAAGCTTAACACTCTGTTTACGATCATGTTATGACCCAATCCACCGAAGATAACATCCAGACACTCCCATCCTTTTCAGTTTTTCCAAGGGCACATCATGACGAACTCGATCAAAAGCCTTGGTGAGATCCATGTAAATCACATCCACCTGACACCCACTCTCCACGCCAGTCACTAGAAAGTCCTGGAGACACCTAAATTAGTAGCCGTTGATCTGCCCCTAAGGAATCCATGTTGGTTAGGTGTGATATGTTGTTTAAAGGTCGTAAAAAGTTCGTCTGTGATTAGTGATTCGTATATTCCTCTGTAGTTTTTAATATCGCTCTTTGAGCCAGATTTGAATATTAGTACCAGCCACGAGTGCTTCCATGCAGTTGGAAAAATTCCACTATTGAAAGAGGACTAAAAGATAAGACTTAATGGAAACGCCAGCGATTCTCTGCAGTTTTTAAGAAATATTGGAGGTATTCCATCAGATCCTGTACTCTTGTATTCGTCGAGAGAGGTAAGCTTTGCCAAAACCTCTTCGGAAGTGAATAAGTGATGGGTTAATAGAACACAGGTCGTTTCAGTGACATCTGGGATTTTGTCACCAGAAAAGTCGCTATATAAACTTTCAAAGTAGTCATCGAAGCTATTTCTCGTGGATCTTGTTTACTTGATTATTAGGTATATGTCATGGAATTGGGAATTCCATGATCCCCCCTGAGTGAATTAACGTACTTCCAGAAGTGCTTGATGATATTAGGAAGCATCTGCTCAACATTAGTCACAAACAAAATATATCTAAGCATTCTAAGCTCTATCAAATACTTGGACTCTCTTCGCAATCTGGAGTAACGTGTGTAGTCCTCTTGACTTCTGGATGACCTATATTTCTGGTATGCCCTGTTTTTCTTTTTGATGGTCCTTTTGGTTTCAGGTGTATACCATTTTGGATATCGAAAATTCCTACGTAGTCTAGGGACATACTTATCGATTGCCTGAAATAATGTGTCAAACAGCTTCATTGACGTCCGCAGACCCCTTCTAAGCGTCGCCAGTCAGAGTCAGGCAACAATCTGTTTAGCTCTTTATAATTACCTTTATTGAAATTATAAGTCAATTCATCATCAAACTTCATCATGAGTGTACGTGTGGTGGAGAATGATAATACTATTTCCACAGGAAGGTGATGCTGCACCACTCTTATGTCTGAATGTCTGTTATGTCTGAAGGTTCATCATGGAAGACAAGGTCTAAAAATCTACTCACTCAAGAACATGCCAGTGATCAAAGCCTCCGCCGCTGGTAAAGACAAATCCGAGGGTATGAGCACCCCATCCTCATTTGATCATCGAACCATTGGAAAGTTGAAATCACCACTTATGATTACTCTTGCGCCTGCACAGGCCTTCCGCAATGCTTCAGGTTGCTTTACAAAATCCTCATAGGAATCGGCGGAAGAGTTGGGTGGAAAGTACACGCAACCGATGATCAGCCTAGCGTCACCACTCCCGACCAGAACCCATACATCGTCGAATGTTTGATCGGCCGAGCATGGCAATAAATGGGACTCGAAACACGATTTTACAGCAATCAATGCACCACCACCTCTGTAGTAATTTAGTTCATCGTAATTTCTATCAGATCTAAATACTGTGTATCTCGAGTCAAAAATTTCCTCGCTTTTGATGCAATTCGTGAGCAAAGTTTCTGTCAGTGATATCCAGTCATAATCTACTGCTCCAACTGCTGTTGATAGTTCCGAAATTTTCGTGCGCATACCACCGACATTCTGGTAGTTATTAACGAGGCGATGGTTCGTATTTTGCTGGTAACCCCTTGTTTTTCGGTGCGGGGGAAAATCCATTTTCCTCCTGAGAATGTATTCTCTTAGAATAAAATCCAATAAGAGGTATAAATGGAGTACCTTTTTGTTCGAGGTAAGTCTTTACTAAGGAGTTTTGTCTGTGGATCAAGTTGTTGAGTACAGGTCTGTTTTTATAATAACTCGTTCGTATAACTATTCTATAAGATTCGTGTCTGGTGTAATAGCCATAAGTCTGTCCAGTTCTTCTGCCTTTATTGATTTCTCCTTCTCTTCATTATAAGACGGAATGTGTATGATTACATAATCATTTCTGTTAAAATTTCGACACAACGATTCACAGAAATTAACCACGTCTGAGAAAAGGGTGTTTTCTCTAACCTGGCAATTGATTTAGAAACTATCTTTGGTCCACCTCTTAACAAGAAAGGCATTTCCCTTTGCACAAACGTCGCCAACAATGAGCAACTGTGTCTGCTGGACTGTCGTAGAATCACGTTTAGTGCCTGTAGGCTCTTTCGTAGATGCACCCCCATCATGATCACGTTAAGCCCTTTAAAACAGTTTAAAATCCAAATCATTCGTACGCCATGTTAGCAAAACTTCCAGGATGGCACATTAAACAAACACCCTTTCCATAGTATATTAATCACTTTAAACTACTTTAAAGTAAAAATGTTTATTAATATTGTTCAACCATATCGTTGCCGTTTATAGAAAACAATGTACTCGTAAGTATGTAATTTAAAATTTAAAAAACCGTTGCAGCCGTTAAACTTTAGGAAACAGGTAGGTATTTTTAATATGTGCGTACACGACACTCTAGCAGCTGTTTACCGTTTCCAGCCCCCGAGCTGTATTGCCCGATCAGCTACCTCATGGCTGCCTTGTTAAAGAAAGCTGTGGTGTTAGACATCGATACATTTAAAAGTTTGTCTATAATACACAAAAAAAATAACATCGCCAAGATTATCACAGAAAAAACAAATCACACAGTCAAAACATAAAAACTAGGAAGAATCAACGAAAAATACTGGGCTAGGAAGTCCAAATATAGGTAACTGATGAATTTAAAAACTCGGCCAATATTACTGGATCAGGTACTTATCAATAATTATTGTGAATCACAAAAACAAATAAATTTAATTTTTCGGCCTGGATAGATAGTACAGAAGAGCTTATACTAGGGTTATTCCTACGTTATCGAGTAACAGAATGACATCGACGTAGTATTGTAGCTTAGGCGAACCCTTTTATGAATTATGTTGTGTGCGCTTAGCCAGGCAGTTTGTTTAGTCTGACTAATTTATGTTAAAATATTTAAAAGAGCAAGGTAGGGGTCAGAATAACTTTCGATTCCATAATATGCTCTCCCTTATTGAGGCTTTTCTTTATTAAAGGATAAAATGTGGGCTTCCATCAAATTAGATAATTTTTTTCTGCATTATAAATGTAGCTCATGTATTGGGGATTGTTTATATTCTTTGTTTGTCTTTACTATTTCCATAACTTTTGTTTAGTTTGATCATGCATTGGGCTAGTTTTCTTACTAGAATTAAATACAGCGTGGCATATTTCTCTACATTTCTTAGGTTAACTCATATTTTAATAAATTCATCTTTAGGCAACCATTTTGGAAAAAAATAATGGACAGCCAAACTGAGCCTGGCGCGGACAGTGCGAATATGTTAGATACTTCTACTCCGACTTCTTACTTGGAAGTGGTTGGTTCACCAGAAGCTGAAATGCAAAGTTCCGATACCGGCAAGAACGTTGGGGAAAGTTTAGCAGAGATTCAAAAGGTAACGTTATTTATTTATTTTTTATCTGGGACAGCCAACGTATACTTCAAGCCTAAATACTAACGTACCGTGGGCATCCGAGGAGAAAGAAAATGTAATATATTTATATGGGAATTAAAGAACTGGCGGTTGGGAGGGGAAGGGAAAACATCTGCAGAAAATGTGTTTAATAATTCTGGAGATCCTAGGTATGAATGAGCGAGAGAAGTGGGATATTCTGGGCTTTTGTAGCTGAACAGTAAAAGAATGCATATGTGACTCGCTTCTTGTTGTTCTATTAGAAAGAGTCAAGTGATAGCGGTTAGCTTTTTTCGCAAACTCGGTTGAAACATTAGAGAATAGAGGGAGATTAACAACAACGCGGCGATGAGCGAGAGAAGGGAGTTTTCTTGTGAGAATTGACTCATTGATGAGTCGAATGATTCTCCTTTGAATAGAATCAAGGATGTTAAGGGTCAAAGGTGATGCTGCTCCCCAGATGTGGGAACAGTATTCTATAGTGCGAACAGTATTCTGTAGGCCACGGCTGGCGCTAGCACGAATCGGTGAGGCGACCGCTTCAGGCGCCATGCTAGGGGGGCGCCAAAAATCAAAAACTAAATACCAAAAATATAAAATGCATCAGAAAATAAAAAATAACAAAATAAAATATACCATAAGTAATTTTTTTAAAAGATATTTTATTTAAGAAAAATATACTTCTATTCAATAAAAATATATTTCTTATTTTCTTGAGAAGATAAGGAAAAATGTCTATTTACTGCTTCTTAAGTTTGTAAACTTGGCATGTGCGTCCTTCTCGAAAGGTTCTAATCAAACAGTTGTTTTAATTAGATGTGCAAAACAATAGACAGTGAAGATAAAACAATTATTTATTAGACCTTAGATCAATATTTTAAGAGGTAAGTAGCAATGCAGATATCTTATATGATTATATAGTTTAAATTAAAAGTGGTTTAAAATCAGAAAATCTTTTCGTAGTAATTTAACCGAATCATAACCATAACCTTAATCTACCTAAGGATCCCACAGACCAACGCGAATTCGCTTCGCAGCGGCTGCAATTTTTTTTTTATCATTGACGCTGACAATGATAAAAAAAAATCGCAACCGCTGCGTCAGCGAATTCGCGTTGATTTGTGGGATCCTTTACTCCTGATGTCGCCCCTCGTGTTACCGCTTTGGTCTAGGTTGCCATGTTGTAAATCTTTTCCCATTTTTTAAGATTTTTTGTTTGCTTCTTTATGTTTAGGGGTAAACGCTATTCTTTCAGGCGAGCCTGAAGTTATATTTCAAGAGCAACGTAGAACGGAATTCCCAGTAACTTGCGTTTAAAGAATCGAAAACGGGTTTTCAAAAAGCCCCCATTGGCCAATATTGCTTGATTGAATATTTTAGTGTTTATATGCAAAAATTGAGAATAAATTCTCTAACCACCTGAAAATTCCTTATACAATAAGGATTTCAACAAATAATGGCAAAACAGCTATTCTCCGGGCTATATGCCCCTCCGAGCGCTGAACTACATGCCAAAATTTGCCGTATTTTCTTCTAACACAGTTAGATAAGAAAATACTAATGTTTCGAATGCAAGAAACTACCAGGAAGAAGGAAGCTTTTTCTTTAGTTAGAATGTCGTCACCTGCAGACCGGTTTCGAACTCGAACTCGAAATCGAGTTCGAAACCGGTCTGCAGGTGACGACATTCTAACTAAAGAAAAAGCTTCCTTCTTCCTGGTAGTTTCTTGCATTCGAAACATTAGTATTTTCTTATCTAACTGTGTTGGAAGAAAATACGGCAAATTTTGGCATGCAATTCAGCGCTCGGAGGGGCATATAGCCCGGAGAATAGCTGTTTTGCCATTATTTGTTGAAATCCTTATTGTATAAGGAATTTTCAGGTGGTTAGAGAATTTATTCTCAATTTTTGCATATTTATATGTACCCCTGACAAGTAGACTTTCATTCATACGTTTGAAAATTTTAGTGTTTGTTAGCTATCGTTACTAAAAAGGTCAATTTTAGTAACTCGGATATGTCACACAATGATGTTTGTTGGCATCTCTATCTCGAATTTTTTAATTATACATTTTAATATTTTTTCTGCGAAGAGACTAATAAGAACAATATATGTTATTTAAAAATAACAAAGTTTGTCTTTGGTCCATGGGCAGTAAGGACGCTAAAATATTTGTTCGCCTCACTAAAAATAAATGGTAGCGCCGGCCCTGCATTAGGTACATTTTTGGTGCAAAAGGTTGGGGAGTTTTGAAATTTGGCACGATTGTAGACTTGGTGGCCCTAAGTTTGTGACCTCGAACGACCACCGCTCGCGCCGCTTTCTTGAAAAAATGGCGCTCAAAATTACTTTTTGGCACGTTACTCTGTTACCGTAAGTTTCCCATCGGAAGTTGTAGAGGATACAATTTGCTTTTATACGTTTTTTTCTTGTCAGACTAATAGTTCTTGAGTTAAATGGCCAAATAATAAGACGATTTTTTTAAAATCGCAGTAAAGCGGCATTTGCATGCTACTTGTTACCAGTTATCTGCCACCTGTACCTAAAGTAGTTTCATGCAATTAAATTAAGTAATAAAAACGACTGCTTCCATCAACTCCTTTCCACACCATCCATAAGGTAGACTTGGGCGGCGCGTTTTTTAACGTAGTATATCCCCCGTAGGCCTAATCCACACTCCAAACTTACATACGCTTTTTCTGTCGTTTTGCACTACGCGATATTTCTGGTTCACTATCTTTAGAATCTTGTTCGTATCCCGTCTCCTCTAGCACCCATTCCAACGAATCAAGGGCGTTGGCAGCCTCGTATGGGTCTTCGGGGTCGGAATCTGCTACCAAATCGGGAATGTTTTCACATGCTGCCCCGTTAGAATAGAGACACAGCACCGAGCACATTAAGTCCGTCTTCCGACATCCGCACCCTGTATTGTATTTTTTACATTTACAGGATATATATGTTAAAGCTGTTTCTCATGTAGTGCAAATAGCATCGAGCCCATGAATCGTTTTCTGTCAGCCATACTGCTCAGGATCTTTTTCTGTGCCACACCCCATCGTGACTTGATGGTACACTCACAGGCAGTGCTGCCTAGCCGCATGTCTTGTGGGTGGCAGGAACGCGAGGAGATATAGATTTGTTGGTTCTTTTAACTGCAAAGGCGAGAGATCATGCAAATATTCTTTTGCTGAAACCCGCGTGGGGAAAATTTGCGGAAACGCTATATTTGAACAATTTGTTTTTACATTCCATCAGTGGTTGTGACATTACTTCTGCGCTTCTTAACCAAGGGAAATTGAAGTTCATCAGTCTCCTGGATAAAAACGACTCGTTGCTTGACGCTATAGTAATTTTCTTGGATCTCGAAGCAGATGTGGATGCTCTCGCTGCAGCTGGTGAAATGTTCTTAGTGGCACTGTATGGCAGAGCGTCTGCAAAGGATACACTGTATTCCCTCCGCTTCCAAAATTTTTCGAAATCTCTGTCCAAGAACAGATTTCATCCCGCGTCCCTGCCACCCACAAGAGAGGCGGCTAGGCAGCATTGTCTGCTAGCGTACCATCAAGCCGCGATGTGATGTAGCACAGAAAAATATCCTGAGCAATAAGGCTGGAAGAAAACGAGGCATGGGATCGATGCTATTCGTGCTACCTCAGCAGCAGCCCCTGACACTATTGTAAAATAGATTTCTTGTAGGAGCGTGCGGATGTCGGAAAACGGGCTTAAAGTGCTCGGTGCTGTGTCTATTCTAACGGGACAGCATGTTTAAACATTCCCGATTTGGTAGCAGATGTCGACCCCGAAAACCCATACGAGGCTGCCGACGCCCTTGATTCGTTGAAGTGGGTGCTGGAGGAGACGAGAGACGAACAAGATTCTAAAGATAGTGAACCAGAAACATCGCGTAGTGTAAAACGATAGAAAACGCGTATGTAAGTTTGGAGTGTGGAGTAGGCCTACGGGGGAACTACGTTAAAAAAATGCGCCGCTCAAGTCTACCTCATGGGTGGTGTGGAAACGAGTTGATGGAACCAGTGATTTCTATTACTCAATTGCATGAAACTACCTTCGATATGCTAATTGCGCTGCGAGTTTTAAAAATTCGCCCTTTTATTGGGCCATTTAACTCGAAAACTATTGTCTAACAAAAAAGCAATTTTGTAGCCAATTTTATCCCCTACAACTTCCGATTAGAAACTTTTTCTTTAAAAGCTACGGGAAGGAAGTTACATGCCAAAAACTGTGTCGATTAGAAAGAAAGCTCTCGATCCAGGTACACAGTTTTAGAGGAAGACCGTGAGAAGGTAATTTATTGAGGACTGCAGCATCACATATTTGGTCAAAGGTCTTGGAGAAGTCAAGGGCAACAATCTGAGATTCGCCGGTTGTGTGGGACAAAAGTAAGAAAATTACCGGTGGGTATTTGGTGATGAAATCCATACTATCTGTCGTGAATCAGTTTGTGTTTTGCTAGATATTTTAGAAGTTGATGACTTGTTCCATAAATCTGCAGATACCAGCGAGAAGAGGGAAAGGTATATAATTAGATGGGTGAGAGTTGGAACCTTTCTTAGATAAGCTGTATATGAGCAGTCTTTCAGCTAGCTGGAAAGATATCCTTGTCACAGATGGAAGATTGAAGATAAAAAAAGTTAAAATGGGTGCAAGTTCTGCAGTGCATTTCCTTAGAATGATTGCTTTTATGCCAAACACTACAATACAAACACTACATACAAGCACACAATCCATTACTTGTATGCTTGATACCCTTGTCATATATAGAAGATTGAAAAAATAAGTTAAGATGGGTGCAAGTTCTGGAGTGCATTTTTTTCGAACGATTGCTGATATGCCATCCAGACCGGAGGATTTTTTGGTGTCAAGTGATTTCTTGAACTTGCTTGACGTTAAATATTATTTCGGTCATTTGGTGGGGTACAGACGTGGCCTAACGGTTGGAAAAGGGAAACTGCAATAGGAATAAGCAGTGAATTGATTGGCAAACACTTTGTAAACGAAACTATATAAACGCTGCCACATCTCTATCAGCCGTTAGCGTCCTCATCGACCAATTTATTGACTGGCCCTTGTTTCGTCTTGTTATCTTTGTCTTTATTGCGATTTTTCTTTCTGTTGTGTAATGATTTATACTGTTTTTAACCGACTTTATTAAACAGTAGTATCAGTGGCGCACTCAGGGGGGCTGCAGCCCCCCCCCCCCGAGACCAACGTCCTAGACACACAATAATTAAAAAAGTGCACTACTAATTGAAGAAATCCACCGAATTGCATTATTCAGACCCGTCTAGATTAGACCAAATAGATACTATTCATGGGCGCACCCAGGATTTCGTCTAGGGGGCTGATTGGTCTTTGGGGGGGGGGGGGTGGAAAGACAAATCAGCCCCTCAAGACGAATAGTATCTATTTGGTCTAATCTAGACTTCTCTACTAAACGATGACAACTTAGGTATTGTTTGTCTTATTTTAACATTTTCTTACAGGGAAAAGATGAAGATGTGACTACGCATCAGTCTCAGGTTTGGTTTGCGGATCGTGAGGAAGTTGAAACTCGAACCCATGATACATTTTAAACAGTCGAACAATTTATTTTGTTATATTTATCATGTATTAAAATATTTACACCTTACACCCAATTGTTTTTGTTATTGCATTATAATTTAAAGCCAGCTAAAGTTTTTAAGATTTCATTGGCTTTTTTCATACTTCACAAGTATGATCATCAAGTGAAAGTTATAAATGATTTGTAATTATTATGCGATTATCGCTTCAGTGGTTACTTAGAAAACAGAAAACGCTCCTAACTCTATTTTTGAATAGGTTATTTTTTAAAATCTGCAATTTATTATGCGTTATCTTATATAGTTTTCAGAAAAAATACTTTGACTCATGACTCAATGACTCACTAGTTAGTTGTACAAAATAGCCAAGATACTTAATACAGGCACGCAGTGGGTGAGTCGAACTTGTAGTTGAACGTTTCTTACGAATAAAGTAAATGTGGACAGTGGCCTAATCGTAGTACTAGTTTTATGAGAGAACCTCCTCCCATTCTATTACTTATTAATTCTCCCCATCCCTTTTTCTAATTTCCCTCATAAAATTTTATTTTACATCTGTCTATGCTTGCTTATTTAACTAAAACGTTGATTTTAAGGTCAAACGTGAAAGTAAAAGCGAGACTGAAACCCCAAAATCAGAGGGGATGAAAGATGTATCCAAGTTTACACCAGAATCCTACTTTACTGTGGTTTTCATATTAATTTTAAAATGCCCTGGTTAGAAAAAGGGTGTTTTCGGGTGTTTTCAATATGAAACATCTCTACATGTCTAAAACTATAAACTTTGGAACAAAAATGCTTCTTGATAGATGACTTACTTTTGACAAAATTTTTCCGAAAACGCAAGGTCATCAACATGTTCCAAATAATGTATGTTGGAGCATCATTTTTCCGTTATAACTAGATGTTTGGGCAGGTTAACGTCAGGCACCGAAGACGTTTAGGTCGTCTCTGTTTACACCATTGCATTGTTAAGAATACGATAATTATTTGTTCTGTGATTTTATGAGTACGGTTATTTTATGGCTATCTCCCCGCCTAATAGAATTAAAATGAATCCCTTGGAAATAAGAAAACGCGTGACAGAACACTGTTTAATCTGCTTTCAAGTGATTAAAAAGCCTATTGATATATTATTAATTCCTTCGATAGCTTTAAGTTTTTTGTAAGGTTTAGTGAATTGGCGGAAACAAAGAGAAGATGACTTACCGATCTGAGAAGGTTCACTGGAACATGGGGGCCCCCTGGATGTGTTAATCTGAAGATGTCCTCTGGGTCATAACTAGCACTTAAAAGTCTTAGTCTAAATTATTTGTAAAATGCGGAACTATAATATGGTTTTCACTAGCGAGTTTATGAAGATGCGTGTATGCGGGTGTAATTGCGTCAAGTTACAGTTTTTGAATGCTGAAGCGAGACTTCTACTCCCGCGCATGGCGATAAGAAGTCACCTCTCTGGTAAAAGCCAAATCACTGAATTTGTTAACTAGATATTTAAGTTAATATTAAGTTTGGTTAAACAAAAAAAGTGCAGATGGCGCAATTAGTAATAAATGTTAAATTATATTGTTTTTACGGGAATTATATGAATATGTTACGGTACTAAATTTAAATTAAATAAAATTAAACTTAAACTAAAGGAAAACGAACCACCTATTATTATCATCGTGTTATGCTAAATAGGAACGGATCTGTCTCATATATGGGTACACTAATTTAAAAATTTGTTAATTTCTGAAGTTAAATTTGGTGAAAAAATAATCTTTGACATCTGATATTATACAGAATAAACAGTAAATATATCTTATGTCGTTGATTACTTTCAGGTTCTCTTATAGGCGGAGTCTGAGAGTAAAATTTTGATGAGTAATTCGCAAAGAACCCTTAAAGCGATTTCCGTAAATGGACACGCTACTGAAAATATGTTACTGCGAGGCGACAAACAACTCTGGACAAATAAACTTGCAGAAACTTGTTTGTGGACACCTTAGATTTAGAAAAAGAAAAAAAATCTATTGTTATTTACATTTTAGTACAATTAAAGATTCCAGGGTTACTCTTCATCTGGCCAACTATTGATTTTCCACCTATATTTTTTGAGAACAGCTTTTGCCAGGCTTTCAGTTATGTAGCATATTTTCAGATTATTAAACTATACTAAAACAACGCATTTGCAGTAGGTTAATATCTGCAATCATAAATACCATAGGCTTAAGCATATGCATATGATTATTAAAATATACCAACATACCATTATTTTTCGTGATAACAAATGTTTAGTAATTTATTTACATTGCATGTTGACGAAATTTAAAATGAGAGTGACAACGTCGTTTGTCTCAGTAGCACGTGCCGGAGCCTTGTTTATTCCTGGTTTAAGCAATTGTCAAGGAGTAATATTTTGTGTGTAACGTTTGTGTGTAAGTTTTGGTGGAGTATACTCAGTCAGATGTTCAGCATTCCCTCTTTCTTCTTTCTTTGTCCTATACACGCACAATATATGAATTAAAACAAAAGGCTAGAATAAACAGTGTGTTACTGAAGGTCAACGGTGGACGCGCGTTTTTTTATTAGTTACCGATGAAAATTAATTACACAATTCTGGCATTGTTCGTATATTGAGAGCAGTTTGTTTTGGGTGTCAAGCAATATTATTTAATAAACTATAATTTTAAGAACTAGGACCCCGGAAGATACATTCAAAGACCTATATTGAACAATGAATCACATGCAGTTTTATGCGACACCAACATGATATAATTTCGTAAAAGAAGTAAAATAAATATATCTCCATTTAGATAAAACATTTTCCTCCTCTGAAAGAGAAATACAAACAAAAGTGCACAATTTAAGAAATCCCGTAAGAAAAGATTTAATAATTACTGGAACAGCAGTAAGGCAGTAAATATACAATTTTGTGCTGCCAAAAGTAATGGAAATTTTCAGCTTTTCACTAACTTTCTTAATTAGACCAGATCCAATTCCGAATACATAATATATTAAATATAATCAGTTTATGGCTTAACCCAGCTGGACTTCTTATTTCTTTTTCTCTCGAGATAATAACGCCAACCATGGTTTTATTATATAAAAGGATTCGATATCCGTATACTGTGAGCGTATCGAACGCGAAGCCTTATATTTTGTTGTTTGTTATTCTCTTGGGGGAGCAGTTTACGAACTACGAACATAGACAAGACTACGAATTACTACGTAATTGAATCAAGAATGTTAGTAGAAAGAGATAAAATAGCATTGGAGTGTTGGAGCTCAGAAGTGTCTGTGCTGGTTGTTTAGGAAAACGGCCGAACCTCGGTCTGAACACTCGGTTACACGTACGTCTTTGTCTAATGAACTAGAAAAGAAAAAGTGCGACGTATATTATATATGACTCGGAGCGACTTTAAATAAACACCTTTAGAAATAACATAACCTATAAATAATAAAACCATTTTAACTTAAATTTATTATTATTTAGCAGAAAATAAAGTAATTTAGGGCTTTTATTACTTTTAGCAAATCTTGTAATGCTTCTAACGTATTTTTTGTACACAAATACAAGGTAAAATAAGATGTGGCCAATGTTTACAAATTGTTTACAGTGTCGCTTAGAATGGTTTGTTTAGGCTTCAAAGAATGTTATATCATCCCGTATCCTTTTATTTAATAAATCCATGACGCCAACCAACACAGCAGCTGCAAGGCTCCCTGACACCGTAGTCTCAAGATTGTGATGCAGCACAATGATCTCAAAAATATTACCCTCAAATGGAGAGTTTTCCGGAAATGGACGGTATACTAGTACATTGCTCTCAAATGGGCACGCACATTTACATGCTGTTAAATACATTTAAAAATGAAAAGGTATTTCAGTAATAATAATTATTATTAGCGTCTCTCCTGAATGTGCTCTAGATGATATTAATTGTCGCTATGAATTACAAAACAAACAATCTTCAGTATGCTTCTTTACGAACTTTATTCTTCTTTGCAAATACCTATTTTCTATCATAGAGGTTATTTATTGTTAAAAATACTTTTTTTATGTACCCTATGCGGTGCTATCTAATTTTATACAATTTTATTATAAATATAGAGGAACTTAATTAATCATATATTAATTAATTACTTTTGTAGTTTGTTTATATCATCGTATCCAGTAATTTAGGCTCTCACACTAACAGATGGTTTTCTTGGTTCCAACGTAATTCTGAATCCATCGGCTCTCTTTAGGATGATGTCGCCCTGTAGTTTGTAGTCCACTTCTTTTAGATTGGAAGTAATTTTGTAGTTACGCAGAATGGTAGACAACAGAATCTTGAGTTTCAACATTGCGTATTTCCGTCCTAAGCAGAAAAGAGTATTAATATTTATGTAGTTTCTGGGTTGTTGGGCCGTCGTCGGATGTCTCTTACTCTAGACGTTTCGCCAACACCTTCATGGCATCTTCAAAAGATCAGTTTGACTGCTCGTTCGTTCTCCCTCTCTTCTTTTTTTTTGTCCTACATACGCCCAATATATGAATCAAAACAAATGGCTAGTTATAAATAAACAGTGTCTTACTGAAGGTCAACGGTGGACGCGCGTTTCTTATTACTACTGGAAATTAATTACAAAATTGTAGCATTTTTCGTATCATATATTGAGAGCAGATTGCTTTGGGTGTCAAGCAATAATAAATAATATTGCTTGACACCCAAAGCAAACTGCTCTTAATGCTAGAATTTTGTAATTAATTTCCACGAATAATAAAAAACGCGCGTCCACCGTTGGCCTTCAGTAAGGCACTGTTTATTTATAACCAGCCTTTTATTTTGATTCATAATATTGTGTGTGTGTGTGTAGGACAAAGGAAGAAGAAGAAGAAGAGAGAGAGAGAGAGAGAGAGAGAGAGAGAGAGAGAGAGAGAAAACGAACAAGCAGTCAAACTGAGCGCACCTTTTGAAAATGCCAATCACTCGTGTTGGCGAAACTTCAAGAGTAAGAGACAACCGACGACGCACAGTGGGACCAAAGACTCTTAAATCTGGTATCAATTCATGGGGTGGGTTTATTGCAGATAATTATTTTTAGTCAAGTTGAAACGTTTATATTTAAGTAATAAAACTACTCTAAAAATAGGTATTTGTTTAATTTTTTTTTAATTTACACGGATTTTATTTGGCCACCATATAAAAAAGTTATTATAGTATCATAAAACGGCAATTTCACACCTATTTACTTATCATAATATTCAACTAGGGCTTGCAATCCCGGTTAAAAATTCAGTCCCGAAGAGTCCCGGGATTGGGCACTTAAATCCCGGAATAAATAAATTATAAAATATGTTTAAAAAAATCTAAGTAAATTAACGCTTCAAGCATCATCGCAGTATTTTTCCTAAAACTAAGGTTTAACGCCTAATATGGCAACCCTGGAAGATTTATTTAATTACTTAAAGGAATTCAAATTATTTTTACTTCTTATACTTTCAGGGGTTCTCTGCATGAATTTTGTTTTGTTTTTATTTTAAAATTATATTGTAATAATATTTTTAAATAATTATTATATATTATATATTATAGTATATTATGTTATAAATAAAAATAATTTACCTTTATTAATGTTACAATTTTTCGGGATCAATCCCGGAATTCCGGGATTTTGTTTATTCGATCCTGAAAATCCCGGGATGCAAATATACGTCCGGGATTACAGGCCCCAATTTCAACGCTTTAATAATTCTGAATATGCATTAATAAAGATTAAGCTGTAACTTAAAATTAATTTGTATACCAAACTGCTTGCGGAATGAAGTGGAAATTCCAAATGTTTTTGTTTTAAAAGTATTGTGAAATATATTTCTTAAATTCAAATATTAATTTTTTGCTTTTTTACTTAAAAATAAATTTTAAAATATTTTGGAATAGGTTAAAAACGGCAATTTATTTTGCGCGCAGTGTTCTTTGCATAGAAGTTATGAAGAATCTGAAGAAGAATCATCTCTACTCTCGATACTTAAGTCTGCTACTGAAATAGGAGGAATTATCATCTAAAACGTTTCGGTAGGAATGGTAGGATAATGTTTTAATAAAGAAGCGCACTGTACAAGAGCGTCATGAAACTAAAAGGAGCAAACATGAGCAACGGATTGTTTTGCTGTATAAAAGTACAATATTCCTACTTTAGATCAGTGTGGAAGTAACTATAATCAAGTGCGGTCCGATAATACTACCAAAATAGTATAATTGATGAATTCTGAAATCTATGTGTAAGAATCCATTTACACAAAGCATGGCAAAACCATAGCACAACCAATAAGTATAAATCAAATAAGTGCAAATATTTAGTTCATCCCTGAAGGTATTGAATACAGAATTAAGCAAAGTTTGTAACGCGTATACTAAAACAGTATTGACTTCGCAAAATCGTATCAATAACCAAATAATATTTAACACAGATCACTATTTGATCGCATGCTAGTGGTCGCCTGAGATATTCTCGCTTGAGAAAGATTTTACATATAGTATTAGGGTAGAGGAAATAACGCAGTGGTATGAGTAGTTAAGAAATAGAAGCGAAGGTAATTTCAATGTTCAATTTCATATTTTGAATAAATGCCAAGTTTCTCGGTTCCGGGCTCCACTGTGCGACGGCCCAGAAACCACACAAATACTGGACGATGGCAGCGAAAGCCTTTCACAATTCAAAGAGTATTAAATTAATTTATTTGGTTTGTCCATTATGCTAGCGTAGTGTAGTGAAGTGTAAGGTCAGTGGACTGGGAACATTTTTTCACACAAAAGTGCAAAAAAGTATAGTTCAGTGTATCAACATTAACCGAACTTTAACAAACAGAAAAGTGTAAAGTCTGTCAAATTACAGATGGATAAAATTAGTCTGGTAAATTGCTAATAAACTTTCCTTCTAACATGTATTTCGGCGGTCCGGTAAATGTCAGCAAGTCAGCATTTACAATAAAATTGTTTTTATTTTTTTATTGTAACTTTAAAAATGGTAAAGCTAATATAACAATTAGTACTTAAAAACCCTCACACCCGATGCCAGCTTACTAATTTCTTAAACCCATAAAAAGGCGTCATGAAAAAAAAATAAGGAATTTTAAATTAGCTATTTTTTTATTAACAAAATCAAAATCTTCAACAAAACCATCTGGAACAAACCTGCACAAATCTGCATATATTCGCCTTTTTGGGTTTCTTTGGGTACCTACTTTTTTAGATTTAATCCTTTTGTTATCCAAAAAGGTTATTTTTTGTTGTAAGGGAAATTATTAAAATCTACGAAATACAAATGGGCATTTCTCTACTAACTGGGAAACTCAGTGTCTCGCATGACTTTTATTACGAAACTTGTCAAAACCACTGCAATTTTAATCTTAGATATAAATGTATAATGAATTATATGCCTGCATGTTATAAAATTTAAGAAAATATTTTTCTCCACAACCATTAAAGAATATAGAAATTCCGAAATCATTTTTAATAATAGAACATATACATTCTTACTCTTGAGTTAGAATATTTATTCTGAAACACTTACTTCTTATGTGTTTCGCATGTATTTTCATTCCATAACAAGGTACGGTATGAATATTCTGTAATCGAACCAAACGACATAGATTGCCGTGGATTTCAAAATTATCAGTGACAGATGCAAATGGTGGCGGCGTCATAATTTTTGTCAGAAAAGCTTCAATTCAAATGAAATAATGAGTGAAAAATCGAATGAATCAGATGTAGAATTTGACATTCATTCATTTGATTCATACTTTCTGGTCGTGGAGAAAATATAGTCTGTTACTCAGTTAGAATGAAAAAACTCAATACTCGTGGTTCCTCACGCTCGCTGGCGCTCGCGTTCGGAATTTTCCACTCGTATCGAGTTTTTCATTCTAACCTTGTTACAGAATATACTATTCTCCACAACCATTAAAGAATGTAGAAATTCCGAAATCATTTTTAATAATAGAACATATACATTCTTACTCTTGAGTTAGAATATTATTTGTTCTGAAACACTTACTTCTTATGTGTTTCGCATGTATTTTCATTCCATAACAAGGTACGGTATGAATATTCTGTAATCGAACCAAACGACATAGATTGCCGTGGATTTCAAAATTGTCAGTGACAGATGCAAATGGTGGCGGCATCATAAGTTTTGTCAGAAAAGCTTCAATTTAAATGAAATAATGAGTGAAAAATCGAATGAATCAGATATAGAATTTGACTTTCATTCATTTGATTTATACTTTCTGGTTGTGGAGAAAATATAGTCTGTTACTCAGTTAGAATGAAAAAACTCAATACTCGTGGTTCCTCACGCTCGCTAGCGCTCGCGTTCGGAATTTTCCACTCGTATTGAGTTTTTTCATTCTAACCTTGTTACAGAATATACTATTCTAATCATTATTTATTCATTTTCTAAATACCGAAAACACAGTCCCCTGGTTGGTCACCACTTCAAAAAACATGTTTCAGTCAATTATTTTAAATGCATGTAATTGTAAGTAAATTATTCAGTAATATTTTTTCATACAGTTGTAGTTCATGTATATAAAAACTTCATTTCTCAATCATAATATTGATTTTGAATTGTATAAAACTGAGCTACAATTTGTCCACAAATTTTGAGCACCGTCCCCTGGTTTAATTGTAAAATGCTACCATTATAATCTCTTTACTCCACCGCGCGATGATTTGAGTGAAATGGAACGTTACCGGTGTGAAGTTGGCTCCCTTAACGTTTGAGGACGCCATCTCCGTTTTGTTTAGGCTGTGTACCGTTGTCAAACCTGGTTAACCGCATCGGTTTCTTCGGTGACATTAATGACAGATATTGCGTTTCCAATCTGTCAACTTTTCAGATTACCGATACTTACGGGACACAAAACCGTAACCGAAGTTGACAACGGTACACGCCCTTAGTGTAGCGCGTAGTGTTGGGAATAACCGACTTATTTTAATAACCGACTACAGAGTATTCAAGTGATTTTAAAAACCGGATGATAACCGGTTTTTCACTCGAATACTAATATTAATATTGGCAGTTCATCGTTCATCTACAGCATTTGTATTGGGAATTACTGACTACTGAGAATTGAAATGATTTTATTTTAAAAACTAATTTATCACTCGTCGGTTTTTTACACGAATTCGAATGCGAATGTTTACATACATCGGTGTTGAAGCAAAGGGTTAAAAGTTCTTAGAATTCAATATTTTTATTTATCTTTATCGTCAGGCTAGTCTCCGTTGTGCTTTGTGGCGAGCCGAACAATGGTTCTTGTATATTGATAAATGTACATATATATGTAGGTAGTTTAGTAAAAACCGAATTTTCGTCACTCGACTTATAACCGATGGTAACGGGTTGATTCAGATTATTGAAAAAACCGGATGATAGGTTATTTTTCACTCGAGTGATCCCAACACTAGGTGCGGCGTTCGGTGGACAATTACGAGCGACGGTTTTCACTCAAACTTATAACTCGGTACTGGCTTTAATAATCGGGTGATGTCGATGATTGCAATAACCGACTGATCGAGTGGATTTTTCACTTGAGTGATACATGAGTGATACCAACAATAGCAACGTCGACAGCCGCAGTGAGCGATTGGCATGCGAGCAACAACTAATAGGAGACTTGTTGGAAAATAAAAACCGAATTTTCGTCACTCGAATTATAACCGATGATAACCGGATGATTCAGGTTATTGAAAAAACCGGATGATAGGTTATTTTTCACTCGAGTGATCCCAACACTAGTAGCGCGAACTATTCGAGCGGACACCCACGTAAAAACTAGTTCGAGCCACAATCCTCTGGCGAGTCCCTTTTTAGGTTTTATTTTTGCTGTTGAATTTATTACTTTTTGATTTTATTTCTTTAATGAACACTGGACTCTAGGAATGCCAATGAAGTCCAATACTTCAGTAATATTTACAATACCATGTTATTTCATTAGTTTTGACAGTCCCCTGGCAACAGTCCCCTGCTTTAAACAAAGACAGGGAACAGTTTGCACTACCAGAGGACTGACTCTTATATTTTATTTTACAATTTCATAGGCGTTTTAGGTGGGGGCTTGGGGGGCTAAGCCCCCAAATCTCCAATTAGCCCCCCAAATCCAACTGAAAATCCTAACCGCCTATATATAAACCGGGGCGTAAGCCTCCCCAAAATAGAGGTCTAGAACCGCCTATGTACTACAATTTACAGATACAAAATGGCCCCTCGAAAAAAAAAAGACTTACGAGAGTAGAGATACTTGAGAAAAAAGAGAAGCAGAACGTCGCCGTTACGAACGAATAAAAAATGATCCAATAAAATGGCAAAAAATAAAGAATAATCTGCATATTGTTACTAGCCTTATGAATTAACGTATTTTCTTTATTTTTAGCTTCATTTTAAATTACTTCATTGGATAATTCGAGCAATAAAATCTTTGAGACATTTTTTCAGCCAAAATGACCCTGTTAGTAGAGAAATGCCCATATATCATTCCTTTCGCTTGTTAAAGTATTAAAGTTTTGGCAAAAACAATATTTCCTTTTTGTAGATTTTAATAGTTGTCCTTGCAACAAGAAAAGTCATTTCTGAATAAGAAAATAAGATACACATGTAAGTATATAAATAATTACACATATTTACATTACAGTACGGCTATTCTATCCAGTTTTGAAGAAATTTAAGGAATCCTTATTTCAAAACAATCAATAATACGGTGGTTACTTAAAAAATAAATAGAAAAAACATTTTGATGTAGGAGGCCATGCGTTTATATTTAATCATAAATCTCATTTTTAACCAACTTTTTTTTACATTTTGCTGCATTTAAAAAAAATACAGGTAAGTATTTTACTCCTGAGCGGATTCCAAGCTTTTGTGTTCCCCTTGTATACTATTTGACTTCTTACGATTCTGATAACAGTTAATTTTGTTTTTAGGTATGCACTAGCTTTTCATAAAGTTACGTTTACCATCAATTTCAAACTTCTTAGACCACACTGTATAAAAACAGTATTAGGAACCCAACAATATATTCTCAAAACATTAAACATAGCCAGTAGACCACAACTGCGCTATTACATCATGTATTTTCGAAAAATCATTTAGCATATTCAGAAAATGTATTTTCGAAAAATGTTCGTAGAAATTAAACTTCTGTTAGTAAATTTTTAAAAAGCAATAGCTTCGTAGAACTTAACTAAAATTTAAACATGTTTTGTTTTATAACTAAACAAGTAACAGTCAGTATGCACCTAATTACACTTCTGTCCTCTTTTAAGTTCATTTCTACCTCCTCAGAAGTTGGTGGAAGTTTGTGCCGCCCACTATGGTCTATCTAATTTGAATTGAAAATAATGACGATGACAGAAACCCATTTTACAACGGAGAGGTCAATATCTCTCTCTCATATACTTCCTCTCTCATCTTTTTCTCTCTCGTCTTCTTTCCCTTCTTATAGGTACCCTGCTATTTTTACAACCAATAAAAAGTTAAATTATGAGCAAACATGACATATTTCAAGCCTGTCTCGTAAGCTGTTTTTGCAGTGTAAAAATATACCTAAAAAGTTTATATAACGCGCTAGCAGCCTAAATTCCTGTGTCCTATTAATCTGCGGCTCGCTAACAACTTCCGAAATATTACGCAAGGTAGATATTTGTTCCATTCTTCACATTACTTGGACCGGGCGTTATGGGAATGATTATCAGGTACGCCGACCCGATGTAAATTTGAGAAAGGAGGGAATTAAAGAAGATTCTTCTAGTTATTGAGAAGGAGGTAGCAGTTGCGCCCTAAAAACGTTTGGTTTGTTCAGTTTAAAGCTGAAGTCACACAGTGGCGTACCGTCGGCATCGGGGGGCGTTAGTCGTAACGGGGACCCCGCGCCCCCTGGAGATTTACTGCCTACTATAACCACATATTCTCCAATAAAGGACCAGCAATTTGGCGCCCTCAAATCATTGTGCACCCTTCCTGTCCTTAAAGGCACGGCACGGCGGCTACTATTGTTTTTTCTGTCGTCATTCTCAAATCAAATTGAATTGGATAGAATATAGTTAGTCCTACACTGACGGATGCAACAAACACTCCACGCTTATTTAAATTCTAGATAGGGACCCCAACACTAAATATGAAATAGTGTACAGTGTGTCAAAAGGAGCTTGCATTAAAACTTTATGGGAAATTTATTCAATTCAATTTTAATATTTGAGGTTTTTAGGTTGCTCAAAGCTCATGGGCTATTTTCAAATAAAATATAACCATAGTTTTACTCTTGTTTGGTTAGCAGGGTAACTAATATCAACTTTGTAATTCTAAATAGGATACCTTTCACATTTTTGAATTTTTGGATAATATCTTATTTAAAAGTAAATATTTTTATTGAGCATTCCCTATATTTAACTCTTTCTGTTGTCAAGATAATTGTTTAATAACAAATTTGAGAAAAACTTATGCGAGTACCCACTAGAAGCTTATGACAGAAAAGTACAAACATGATCTAAAGAAACATAAATAACCACAAAACCTCAGAAAGTACAAGGTGATTCAAATTTAGATTTATTTCAATGCACAAGAGAAAACGCAACATCTTAATTTTCTCAAAAAAAAAATGATTATTTTTTAACATTTACAGATTTTACAGAAAATTTCAGTATGAGTTTATATAGCATATTTTATACCAAAACCTAATAGCTTTTTTAATTGGAACGATTTTTCCTTCATAATTTTCCATAACTTACAAACGACGTATTCGAACTCTACCTATTATTCCGTTTTAGACACATATTTTTTTAGATAACTCACTTGTTTGTCATGAGTTTCTAGTAATCAAAAAAGTTCTTGCTAATAAGGGTAGTACCATATTGATGGAAGCAAAATAGGGTGATCAATCAGATTTTTAAATTAAACCATTTATCTCAAAAACAGAAAGAGTTATGCATCGGGTAAGTCGAATAAAAAATGTCTAGTTTTGGATAAGATATCTAAAGATTCAAAAATATGCAGTAAGCATTCCATTTAAAATCACCAAGTTAATATTGGTTTGATCAAACCAAAAGAGCTAGAAAGAGGATTCAATTCTATTTGAAGTTAGCGCATCGAGACATAAACGTTTCAAATATTAAAATTTGATATTAAGTCCTTTTCCATAAACTTTTAATGCAAGCTAGTTGAGACACATATTTACTATTTCACTTTAAAAACAAAGTATGTTAATACTTACCTACGCAACTTCTAGGTCCTGCGCTAAAGGGAATAAATGCATAGTAATGCCTGTTAGCTGCCTTCTCGGGCAAGAAGTTATCTGGATTGAATTCGTCTGGATTTGGTCCATAGTACTCTTCTAAACGATGAACTCCAAATTGAGCTACCACAATTGTAGCACCAGCGGGGAAAATAATGCTAGGATCAGAAGCTAGAAAAGAAAAAATTATATGTATAGTTATTTAAAAGTAAGTAGATAGAAATTAGAATTTACCTGACTGGACATCTTCTTGAAGTTGACGAGCGATAATTGGAACTGGGGGAAACAGTCTTAGAGTTTCCAAAAGACATCGCTCCAAATATTTCATTTCCAAAGTATCACCGAAGGTTGCTGGTCTGTCAGAACCTCGGAAGATTTCGTTCAGTTCTGCAACCACTTTCTCCTGAATGTCTGGATGTGCAGCCATTTGGCACAAGAAGAAGCTGGATCCAGCAGCTGTGGTGTCATGGCCTTCAAACATGATCGTATCTACTTGTTCTTTTATCTCTTCATCGTTAATCACCACTTGATTTTGGGACGCTTCGATCATCAAGTCCAGAAAAGCCATCCTTTTCTTTTCACCGACATCGTCATCTACATCCAAATCATCCTTAAGTCCTACAGATTGTCCATACGAAGTGCCTTCTAGTGTTGTGGTTTTCGCAGGTATGCTTTGTTCGTATTTGTGAGATTTAAGTTCTTCAGGCACTTCAGCAGTGGATCCACGAATTCCTTTTTCAAAGTCGATTTTCTTTTTCTGAATAACTTTACGAGTTAGGCTGTGGATAACATTGATTAGACTTTTCTGATTTTTACTTAGTTTCGTCAAATTAAAAACATAGTCAGAGAATAACCAAATTTTTGTGTGACGGATGTGGAGAATATCGCACAATTTCATTACAGCCATTGCGTAATCATATCCGCTTTGATCTTGAGTTTTTTTGCTAACACCCATGGCGGTTTCTAAAAAAATATATTATGTAAGTGTAAAATTTGATGCCCTATTCAGTAGAAATTTCATTTTTATATTTGCAATCCCTTCGCGGTTTTGCCTGCGTAGCTTGTTCAGTTTTGTTATCGTTCTTGACAAATTTTACACATTATTACAATGCCTGTAGAATAATAAAAGTTTATTATTTATTTCAAGACAATTTACGTATATAGACGAGAGATATTAAAAGACACTTATATAGGGTATCTGCTGAATTTTATACCTCATATTTTATAGTGGGACAATAAAATGCCTGTTATTTAAAAGTATACCTCTCTTTTACCCCCTTATGGGTTGAACTTTGAAGAAAGGCCAAACCCGTGTTCGTTGATTTCTAGTAAGTTTATATATTGGAAATAACATTCCCACTCTCAACTCCCAGCGAGTTTTGATATACAGGCTTTTTTTCAAAATAATTTACACCTTCCTTTTCCCCTTAGAGATTAAATTGTAATAAAAGCACAAATACATTTTTGCTTATTTCTTCTGAGTTTTCATTCTAAATTTAACATCCCCACCTTTAGTGGTTTGTGAGATATATACTTTTCTTTTATAAAACTTGACATTCCCATTTTATCCCTTCAGGGGTTGAATTCTAGAATAAACAGACCGACACGTATTTACATAGTTTTTGAATTTACGTGCTGAGTTTAACATCTCTACCTTTAGCCATTCGTAAAATGTAAATTTTTCTTTTAAAAAAATTACACCCCTTTTTCACTCCCTTAACCTAGGGCCGCACTGCAGGTGAGTAGTGGGTAATGTGTAGCAGGTAGTGGGTATAGAGTGAATATATCTAGGCAGCAGTGCAAGGTTTGTCTAGAGGGTGAAGACAGGCGAGACGTTTAGTAAATCGAGCTTGGGGTGTCAAAATCGGCCAGAAACTTTCTTCTCTCTTATAACTTTCGCAATTTTAGAAAATAAGAGGAGGTAGTCTGCAGTATGGATATGGATAGTATGGATAATTTTACATGTTTTTTTTTGAAATGGTCAAAACGTCACGCAAAAATATAAAAAAATGAAGAAATGGAATTTCTGTTCTGAAAATCTGGTAGCCGTAGAAAAAGTATTATATACCACTCTCACGGAATGCTCATTTCCCACTCATATGATTTGCAGTACTTGCCTACGGCTCATGCTGCAAACTTTTATACTCGTGGGAAATGAGTATCAGTCCGTGTTCGTTGTACAATACAATATTCTTGTCAGGAGCATACATCATTAAAGAAGTATACTCCTGAAACTCCACATTCCTAGGTTAAGTGATTTGAGCTGGGCAGTGGTACGTGCCTGGCTGACGCTTCTATTTTGTATGTTTTATAATATTACTAAGAAAAATCAGTAATGGCCAGAGCTTTAAATTTAACAAAACTAGGATGCTCAGAAAAGGGTGTTTTGTTATTTTTATACGATTTAAGGGTGCGTTTATGTTGAAGCTGCGATAAACGTTAAGAGCGGCGACACTAGCGAAGCGGAGAGAATGATTTCGTTATTTTGTATGAAGCAACGCGTCGCTTCAATATAGACGCCTTTATACAAAATCATGAAATCATTCTCTCCGCTTCGTTAGTGTCGCCGCTATTATCATTTATCGCAGCTCCAACATAAACGCATCCTTACTTTAACTTCTTTTTCTTTCTTTCGTTCTTACCCAGTAAAATTTCAACAGTTGCTTCGGACATATAATCATGTACATCAAAATCCTTTCCTACTTCCTTCTCAAGTTTTTTGACCGTTTCTCTACTGTTCTTGTTGAAAAGGTCAATGAAAGATTTTAAAACGTTTAAGTGGAAAGTGGGCGCAATAAGTTTTCTGTGTGCCCTCCATTTTTGCCCAGTGGAAATGAGTAGACCATCGCCCAACCAAGGCTTGAAAAAGCGATATTCTGGGGATCTAGATCGAAAGAAAGGATAACTAGTTGATAAATGTATGAAAAAGATATTATTTTTATACAGTGACCGGCACAATTCGTGCTTCATATGGTAAATGCTTTTATCAGTAATTTTTCAGAAAATGTTATTATTGATAAAAAGTTGCTGGATGCCCTTCAACTAAAAGACATACGGGGAGATTAAAAATTTTTTAAATTAGCGCAAGAGTAAAGAACCGTAATTTTTCAATTTATTTAAAACGTGTATTTATAAAACTTGTTTAGAATTAAAAGTTATTTCTCAACATGAAGTCATGGCCTTCGATTTAAAAAGCGAAAATAAAACATATTTTTATCTTACCCTGTATAGAGACAGGAAAATAAATTCTGTTGAAAGGTTTCTTTGGACATTTACTTTTGGAGAATCGCTCAAATTTTAAGTGTCCAGACGTTTTTAAATTTGTTTAAACCACTCAAAGAAAATAACATAAAATATTGTACATTTTTGAAGCAAGTAGGCTAAAACTGAAATTGTTTTTTGACGATATGTTTACTGTTGCTTTAGTTCACTTGAAAAATGTCGGATTTTTGAATAGAAGGCCGTGACTTCATAATATAGGAATGTTTAATTCTAAACAAGTTTTACAAATATATATATATATATATATATATATATATATATATATATATATATATATATATATATATATATATATATATATATATATATATATATATATATACAGTGTGTCCGCTTAAGTTCTGTACATATGGGAAACTTTTTTATTATTAATTTTACTAAAAAAAGCTACTCTTTATAAAAAGTTCTGCTTCCTGAGAAAATAATATTAAACTATTCAAACTTGAGATAGTATGTACAGGATAGTCAAAAATTAAAAAAATAAAAATTGACCTAGGAGAGAAGTACCCTTAATTTTAGTTTTAGAGCAAAATGGAATAAGAAAATGTTGCTTGGCATTAAAAACTCTATCTGCTTATACTCTTAGTATACTATTATTAAAAATAAACTTAAAAAATTAAATCTTAATTCTTAATGGCATGTCCAATATCTTGCCACAATTTCCCACCTGAATTTGAATTGTAACTGTCAGCTTATGGTATTTGTCTGAAACATCAATTTGACTATTTATGTAGATAAATATGCTGTTGAAATTGAGTATGCAAGATAAAACTGAAATAATTTTCATTTTTAATAATAGCAACGATATATGTACAGGGTGTCCGGATTTCGTTGTATTTGCGGGTTATCTCAGTTATTAGTAGAGATAGGAGGTTGCGGTTTGCACGTCATGGCGCTACTTTTTTGTGAAACGAAAAATGCCATAAACAGACTTTTCATAGCATTCTTTGTTTTCGAGCTACAGGGTGATTTTGAAAATTTTCACTTTTTGGGCACCCCTTGTATCTCGGCTATGCCGCATCGTATCAAAATAGGAAAAACGGGCCTTTATGCAGAATGTTACGTAGAATACGATGACGTAGTTAGTTTTTTTCTAAATATTATAATTTTCGAGTAATGGTATAAAGTTGTAGTTTTTTAAATGGGACACCCTGTATATTTATACATCGTTACATTCCGCTTATCGAGGGCTTTTTGAAAATATATAACACATGATATTTATTTTTTCACTGAAGCCGTTAAATCACAATTTTTAATAAAAATATCAATTTTTATATAGTAGGCTTTGGCTTACAAAACAATTGACACACATTTTAGAAATCTTGTATGTTAACTTGTTGATATCATCCATTTTAACAATTTGATGTTATCGTCAGTTTTTTTGTTATTGCCAATTCATTTTTGTAATATCGTTTATTACTTTACTTATAGTTTGTTATTTTTGTTGGCACTCATTATATTAATATGGCTGCAAGCGAGACGTTTAAAAATTTTGAAATTTTTTTTTAAATATTTTTATATATTTTTTCAGCAAGACGGACCTCCTGATCATAATTCTCACGCTATAAAACCTTATCTGGAAAATCAGTTTCCTGGTCACTGGATTCGCACAATAAGATGGCCTCACAGGTCACCTGATTTGTCAGTCCTCGACTTTTTTTGTGGGGTTCTTTGGAAAATAAAATATTTCATACCCGGCATCAAACGATAGAAGCATTGCGTAATGCTACTGAAATGGAATTCAGAAATTTGCAAGCACTTCCAGTTATTCTTTTAATTGCTTCAAGAAGAATAAAAAATGTGACAATATTGTGTTCAGAATAACGGAAATTAATGCGAACAATCTCTGTAATGTGTAGGTATACGTTTTACTTCATGGCCTACTATGAAATATTGACATTTTTATTAAAATTGTGATTTAACGGCTCCAATGAAAAAATAAATATCATGTATTATAAATTTTCCAAAAGCCCTCGATAAGCGGAATGTAACGATGTATAAATATACAGGGTGTCCCATTTAAAAAAGTACAACTTTATACCAGTACTCGAAAAGTATAATGTTTAGAAAAAAACTAACTACGTCATCGTATTCTACGTAACATTCTGCATAAAAGCCAGTTTTTACTATTTTGATATGATGCGGCATAGCCGAGATACAAGGCGTGCTCAAAAAGGGAAAATTTTCAAAATCACCCTGTAGCTCGAAAACAAAGAAAGCTATGAAAATTCTGTTTGTGGCATTTTGCGATTCACAAAAAAGTAGCGCCATGACGTGCAAACCGCAACCCTCTATCTCTACTAATAACTGAGATAACCCGCAAATACAACGAAATCCGGACACCCTGTACATATATCGTTGATAATAGTTAAAATTAAGAGTATAAACAGATATAATTTTTAACGCCAAGCAACATTTTCGTATTCAAATTTGCTTTAAAATTAAAATTAAGGGTACTTCTCTCTTAGGCCAATTTTGAGTTTTTTTAATTTTTGACTATCCCGTACATAGTATCTCAAGTTTAACTAGTTTAATATTATTTTCTCAGGAAGCAGAACTTTATATAAAGAGTAACTTTTTTTCGTAAAAGTAATAATAAAAAAGTTTCCCATATGTACAGAACTTAAGCGGACACACTATATATATATATATATATATATATATATATATATATATATATATATATATATATATATATATATATATATATATACAGGGTGATTCACGGTGGATGGTACGTTATACGTATCAGGCGAACCAGTTAAGGAATCGCTCTGAAAATTTGGTCGTTTACATAAACGAATATGCTCTACATGCCTAAAATATTTTTGACGATGCAGTGTTGCCGCTTCTACTAAAAAGTAGTAGCAACATTGATATTTTAAATGGAATACCCTGTATATTATTTCATTTTCAAAACCCCTATTAATTTCTTAACAACTTCCTTCGTTTTGTTCTATGCTTATCTCCTACCGTTTCTGAAATAATAATTAATTTCCAATTTTTTTGGTGAAAAAACTTACCTCCAAAAAATGCTGATATTTTTGAACTCTAAAAAAATATTAAGGCCCTGAAATTTTGTGAAGAGTTAAATAATACCGGGGGACTTTTTACCCTATTCCCAAACCTTAGTTGCAGTATACAGGGTGGTTTTAATATAGAGATATTTTGGTTACTCGAAAAAGTGCCCATAAGTATATTTTTTTAAATATAACACCCTGTATAGTATTACTGATTTGAAAAGCTACTTACATTTGCTTTTTATTTTTGTCCATCGTACCTATACCTAACAGCATATCCAAGGTAATTTCGAATCAAAAAGTTACTCTTGGCAGAAAAATCTGCCTATGTTAAATCTCAAAAAGATGGCTACTCAAAAAAAAAATTAAAAATTATATGTACTTAAGGTGTTATAGACGTAAAACAAATCTGGACATACCTTAACGGCCAGATTCACTATTGCTAGGACTGATCTATTGGACGAATAAAGGTTTAGATTGATAATAAGTGTAAGAAAAAGATCATACACAAGTTTTGTACTATGAATTTATTTTTAAGTTTTTTTTTTTGCAAATTCATAAAGAAAAGGTAAATTTTAGGATATATTTTCCGTAACGATAGTACTAAATTCATTTAAGCAACCAGTTCCAAGATGAAAATCACTTGAAATCCAAACAAATTACAGAAATAATAGTATTGATCGCCATCTTTTCTTTTTGAAAATTAGTTTTTATTTAGCGCAACCCTTGGAATTTTGGACTCTGAAGGAATCTGCTATTTAAAATACTTCCATACTTTAAACATTTCACGCCATTTTTAAGCAGTTTTGTGTCTATACTATTAAAGGTATTTAAGTTATTGGTAATGCAAAAAAGTCTCAAAATTTTTTTTATATTGTCAAGCTAGTCCAAGATGTTCTTTCAACACTTAGGACGAAATATTTAAAATACATAGTTGAAACTTTTAACGTGGCTTTTAAATAGTTTTATGTCTATGTTATGAACGGTTTATAAGTTATAGGTAATGCAAAAAAGTCTTTAAATCTTTTTTGTCTTGTGAAGCTAGTTAAAATTTTTTTTCGCGGGATCACTTTAAACTTTGAACGAAACTGCTATATTTCAAATACAAAGTTTAAATATTTAACGTGATTTTAGTGTATTTAAAATACATAGTTGATAAACATTTAGTGTGATTTTTTAAAAAGTGTAATGTCTACGGTATTACCGGTTTTTAAGTTGGAGGTTATTAAAAAAAGTCTCAAACACTTACTTGTTTCTTTTGGACGAAACTGCTATAATTTAAATATGTACTTCAAACATTTAACGTGATTTCTAAAGTTTTATGCTGATATTATTACCGTTGTTTGAGTAAGTAGGCAAGGCAAAAAAGGTCTTACATTTTTCTTTGTTTTATCAAGCTAGTCTTTCAGCGGGATCGCTTTGGACGAAACTGATATATGTAGTATTCATAGATTAAACATTTAACGTGATTTTTAAAAAGTTTTTGGCCTATACCTCAAGCAACCAGAGAAAATTTAAACTTTTTAAGTGAATTTTTTGAAAACACAATAATAAGTCGAATCACACACCAATTATGGCCATCTTCCTGTGATTTGACACACTGCGACTTATTTTTATGGTCTTTTATAAAAAATTTCATTTAGCGGACTGCAATTAAGGATATAAATCATCTCAAAGGAAGAAGTTCTGCAAAAATTGCCGAAATTAACAGTTTTCCAAACTTACTAATAAATGTTTTTTTTTTTGGGGTAAGAAGAAGAATCAGAAGGTGTCGGCCATATAAAGTAGGCTATTAAAATAAGCTAAATGATTGTTTCATTTTAGATTCCTTAGAAAAACACTATTACAAATTTTCAACGTGACAACGCTGCTTTCTTGCAAACGCACTATGGTCTAATCTACGCGGTACTGTGACACCACGTGTTCCCAAGCACAGCCGCCCTTGAGCAAAATAATTAAAAATCACTCGTTATATACACAATACACATACAACATACAGAATAGTATATGAACATTTATACTACCCTTTATGAAACTACAAGTTTTACATTCAAACATAAGAAATCATAATCTGTAAATGACCAATCAGCGTCCACACTATATAATGTATATTTTGCTCAGGTTCCGTAGCTCTTCGCTTCAGAATCCCTTCCGTCAGATTTTTTATTTCTATCGGCAACTTATTGAAAAGCTTACAGGCTATGTAACATGGGCCCGTTTGCGTTTTTTCCAATCGGCAATATGGTACTACCATGTTGCTTGCATTTCTCGTGTTATGGTCATGGGATTCGTGATATTTCTGTTATAAATGTATATTGTTCTTTGCATACATAATGTTCCCGAGAATGTAGGTTTCAGGCAGCTTATAATTTTTTAATCCGTAAATGATTTATACAGTTGTTCTGCTGCTCGTCGTAGAGGAAAAATTCTTTTAGATTTTGCTGCCTGGCCGCATTAGAAAAAGCAGTGGAGATACGACTGATCCTGGAGGTACACTAATCCTCAACTGCTCCTTCCCCGATACCATCCCACCTACTTGAACTCTTAGGGTTCTGCCCATTAGAAAGGACTCGATAAGTGTAGTGCTACTGTCTTCAAAATTGTACGATTTTAGTTTCCGCAGCAAGAGGTCATGCGAGATGCAATCGTAGGCCTTGCTTAGGTCACAGAATAAGGCACATGTATACTCATTATTTCCAAAACAATTTAAAGTAGGCATTCAAGACAAAGTCTGTAATAGCTGTTTCTGTATTGTGCTTTTTCCTAAAGCCATGTTGACAGGGTGGAAACAAACAAACAAAGAGATAAGCCTGTAGTTACTGGCCTCTGTTTTGTCTCCTTTATTTTTATAAATAGGGATTACTAAAGCATTTTTAAGGATATCAGGTCATTCACGTTGGCCAACCTAATTTTCTTTTGAAGTGGTTTTTCGGCTTTAACATTTTTAACAATATCATTATAAGTATAGATTCATATTCTGCAAACAATTTTCAGTCGATTATTTTAAAGTTTCAACGTGTATACGAGTAATGATTTCATTCAGAAGATTAATATGTTAAAGATCTGTGGTGACATTTTGTCACTAGAACCTCAATATTCTTTTTAGATATTGTTTTAGTAAAATAAACCATAAAATATTTTTAAACTTTTATTAATACGTTAAAACATACCCATATAATATGAATCTATGAGTAATATTGTGAAAATATTTATACAAATGAAATATAAATTTAAAATAATGTACCAAAACGAAATTAAGTTGGCCAACATGGACGCCACATGGAAAGTGCCGCCTTAATAACATAGACATCTAACCATATGCCTCTTGAGTAAAAAATTAAATCAAACTTCTCTTATGTTGTTAAAATATTACTTTACAAACTTTCAATGAATAGGTCGACTATGCAGGAATGCGAATAGATTTGAAGCATAATCGATTAAAATCGTATTATAAAATTCCTAATTTTAAAAATTAAAATTAGCTTATAAATATGAAAGTTGTATTTTGACCTAAACATAATGACAACGACGGACAATAACAAAACAACGCAAGTAATACGTAGTTATTAAAATCAACAAATTGCTTTATTTAAATTGATTGAGTCGGCCGATACTTGGTGGAAGTCCATAACTAATATTATGGGTTAACCAGAAAAACTACTAGTTTGACTTAGTAAACTTCCACTATATTATTTAATTACCCTAGAGGTTTACATTATTGCAATTGTTAGTCACCACTCATTCGTAAAATTTATTCCGAAGAAGCTACAGTGTAGCGAAACATGTCATAATTTTGTCAATATAGTGGAAGTTTACTAAGTCAAACTAGTAGTTTTTCTGGTTAACCCATAATATTGCTTTATTTAACTTACGACATACACGGCGTCCAAGAATTAACTACTTATTTGCTAAACCATCTCATTTGCTTTAGAACCCTTGCACGCGGATACTTTATGCTTTCGATACATTCGCAATAACAGCAAATGGTGATTCAAACGCGACACTGTCGCGATCCAGTGTACCGCAAACGAGATTCAGTCACGTAACTACTTAATTGTATCGATGGAAAAAGATCTGTGTACATTCAGGCTTACACTCCTGCTGATAATGCAAGCTGTACTTAGGTAGTGATTCAAATGCAATTCAGATTGTTGCTCTTAAAGACCTTTGACCAAGTATGGCATGCTGCACTCCTCAGCTTATGACGGCCTTCCTACCAAACTATATACCTGGATCGGTAGCTTCCTCTCTAATCGGCGCATATCTGTTATGTTTGACGGTCACTAATCTAACTTCCATCCAATCAATGCTGGCATCCAGGTTCAGTCCTGGCACCAACCCTATTTCTGCTTTACATTAATGTCCTGCTCTCTTCAACTACCAATGCCATCCATAGTTATGCTGACGATAGTGCTCTTCACTCCAATATTCATTTTTCCAGACAAGTCTCGAATCAAGAGCTGGATAATAGACGCAGATCTATGCACATATCCCTTTCCCAAGATCTTTAATTAATCTGCCAAAAACCTTATTCAGTTCAACGCCTCCAAAACCCAGTCTTGCTCCCTGTCACGCAAGAAATCTGGCAACGCTTACCCCATCCACATGAATGGTCAAGCCCCACAGAACAATGAAACATTCGATCTTGCTGACACAAACACATTACGTCAGCAGCCACATCGGCAGCTAAAAAGATTGGTTTTCTCTTTCGTGCCAGAAAATACTTCTCCCCTTCCAACTTAAACACTCTCTATGTTTCCCAAATAAGACCTAACCTAGAGGACTGCTCCCACATCTTGGGAGCGGCATCACCTTCGACACTTAACATCCAATATTTCTATCCAAAAGAGAGCCATTCGACCCATCAATGACCCAGTCCTTACAAGAAAACTCCCTTCTCTCGCACATCGCCCCGCTGTTGGGGATGTATCTCTTTTCTACCAGTACTTCCATGGATTTTGCTCTGAAAAACCAGCCTGTATTATTCCAACCTTGACTGTTCCTAACAGACGTTTACGTTTACAGCAAAAAAGTAATTGATTACTGATTACAATTACTTTGTCGAAAATGTAATCAATTCCCGATTACTTTTGTAATCGCAAAGTGATCACCATACACAATTACAATTGTTAGTACTTTTTGTTTGACCAAAAGAAAAAATAATTCATATTATATTAGTAAATAATATATTTAAAACTAAAAATACAATTCCTCTAAACAACTGAGAATAATATTCTATACGCGTTTTTATACAAGGTGTTCCGTTTAAGTCGGCTACCTATTTGCAATATTTATTATTTATTTAATGAGATAAAAATGGTTTCATTTGAAATAAGAAAAGAAAGGTACAAATTAATAAAATCTTTATATCTTGTGTTAGAAACTAACAAAAACCAACGAAAACTTTACTTTTAATTTAAACAAGCTCTAAAAAGTTTAAAATGAGCCACCATTTGTTTAAGTCTGTTAAGGCAGACTAAAGTTATGATGCTAGTTCACCTTATTACAGTGCTTATAAGAGTATTACGATTTGTAAAACCAATTTTGTCCAAAAATTGTTGAAGGTTCCAGTGAACCCAATCGCAGCCTATTTTAGGTGTACGTTTTTCATAAGATTAGTTAGTTTTATAAAATAGTGGAGAAGTTCCCACCTTCTTTTGGCCAGCATGAGAACCTAAAAATATTTTCAGTGCTGTAACATAAATAAAATTTATCATTCATGTACGAATAATACCATATAAAATACAAACCACTCACCACTTTCAGTCCACCGCGCGCAAATCTGAACTTTTACGACACACATGACACAACGGAAACTGTGATGCGGGATGCGCGTCGTTAATAGATTTCGGTATAGCTTCCAGAAATCCGTTTTGAACAGGAAAAACGGATTCAAAAAGGAATCGTGACTTCTCATTGTAATCATGATTACTAAAGGAAATACGATTACAATAAGGAATCACGATTACAATAAGGAATCATGATTCCTTAAAGTAATCTTGATTCGGGTCTCCATATTATGGAAAAAATTGCCTGCAGATGTATTTCCTTCCCGACCCAACCTCCAATCCTTTAAATCCCGTGTCAATAGACTACATTTCCCTTCTCTTCAGGCGCCCACGGTACGTTAGTACTTAGGCTTGAAGTCTACGTGGAATATCTTAGATATGAAGTCTCGCGACTGATGGTCGCGACTGTTGACGCGACTGTATTGATAAAAATGTATCCGTGTGCATTCAGCCTCAAACCAAGAGATGCGTCATTAAGGGTGGATATATACGGATACTTTTGTATCGCTATAGAATTAGTCATGCTACTGAATTGCATTGGATGGTTGGTTATCCAAGGACGTATTTTGCTTCATTAGCTGGTGTGTCTTTACACACCTTTGTGAAGTTAATCGCGACAGTATCGCGTCTGCATCGTGCGTATTTTGTTGTCGTGTCGCAGCCGAATCGATGAAAAATTATCAGTATGTATTCACTTTGAATCAAGTTGGTGTTGCCAGATTGTTACTTTTTTTCAAAAATATTTTTAGTATTACTTTATTTTAATGATATACTAATATTCATTTTCTGTTGGAAATATTTAAAATCATTTTTAACTACCTACCAAACCTAAGAAAACCACAGTTGTGGCTCTCGGGTGCTACTGCGTTCACGCTTACTGGCAATATCGCTTTTCATTCACGTGATTATTGAATGCAGAAACAATTAACTGATCACGTGAAAAATATCATTAAAGTAAATAATATCGCAAGTATATGCTTAGTAGCACCCCTGGTATTATTTATTTTTCATTAGTCTGCATAGCCGTTTATAGGAGGCAAATAGCTTCGTTATTGTTTTAAAGTAGCGAAGAAAAACTAAAAAAAAACGAATTTATGTTCTAAAAATTGGTTGTCTTGTTTTTTCACTTATCACTTTTGGTTGTCATGTTAGACCAGTCTAGTGTTTGAAAATCTGGCCGTAATGCGCTAACTTTAAATAAAATATAATCATCGTTCCAGCTTTTTTGGTTACCATGATAACCAATATCAACTTAGTAATTTTAAATGGTACGTCTTGTATATTTTTTAATTTTCATGATTCTTAATAAAAACTAAACATTTTTCATTTAGTGTACTGTATGCCTAACTTTTTCCGTTTCCGCGATAGTGGGTTGTGGAAATTTGATTTGTTCCACCCTAGTGTTTTTCGGTGAATATGTTACTACTTTCATAACCATTTCAAACGTATTTGAAATCTAAAAAAATAATGGTCAAGAAGTAAATTACTTTAAAATATACAAACAGTCACAATATTCAAAACAGAATATTTCATTGTTAAACCGTTTTCAACATACGAAAAAACACAATAATCAAATAAATATTTACAAAAGAAAACTAGTGTCATAACTGAATATGTAGGATGTTCTATTTTAAATTACCATGTTGATTTCAGTTACCATGCCAACCTGAAAAGCTGGAACGATAATGATATATTATTTGAAGTTAGCATATCGAGAAACATAAACTTTCCAAATATAAAAATTTAATATCACGTCCTTCCCCAAAGACTTTTATTGAAAGCTCGGTATGGCACACACTGTATACTTACATGACTGTATCCTAACGGGGACCCTACAAAATCAGAAGTAAAAATAAATTGATGATGAGATGACCTACATATAATAATCCAGATATGGGATTGCAATGGACTCTCATTATTGTATATCGTCATATTTTCTCGTTATTACTGCATCAATTTTTTTAGGAACCCTGACATTACATTAAATAAATTAATTAATTTTCAAAATATATTATTATGTATACGGAAGAACGAACTGATTGAAACCAAAAAATTTAAAAGTTTGCTGATGTTAACCTCACACTCTGAAAGCTGATTTTCTCCACCATGCAACCTTCGAAAACATCGGTCTTTAAATGTGATTAATCCGATGAACAATCTAATGAAAATACGATGAATTTAAGATACTAAAAGTAATTTTAGCAAACATTTATTGATAATTTAAAACGGTGTGATGGAAATGTGATTAATGCGCTTTAGACATCGATGAATTTAAATACTGGTTCCACGCTGTCGTTTTGACGTAACGACCATTTTTATCTATGGTAACTACAGTATTATTGACCATGTTATATTGACAGGTTTAGTCACACACCTAAGCATCCTGTCCTATTTTAGGTGGGATAAATTTCAGGTTTATTTGGTGTTGCGCATATTTGGGTACTGTTTTGTTATAAGAAATAATTTTTTATAGGATGTGTCCCTTATGAAAAAACACTCTATAGACAATAAAAGTAATATCAGACATACACGTAAGTAATAATGGACACACAAAATCATCAGTAATACAAATTCTTACTTGTCAATATGTACGTGACTTCCTAAAATCAGCTCAACATCCCTTGGATCTGTCAAAAAAATTGTTAGCCTAGGACCAATCCATATTTTTACTACTCTGCCATACTCAAAAGACTTATCGTACATTTTCTTAAAGATTTCTAAAAAAGTACACAAAGGTATTTACATAGGTATATACATCTTCTGATAAAAAAATTTTAATCATAACCGATGCTATTTTTGGTGTTTATATTGATCCTTGTTTTAATCATGTTTTAAAGGCAAAATGTCAGTTATATTATTAATCAACATTTTAAGCGAATAGAGATTCTTCTGTTGACACCGTTCCTTACAAGTGTAGAAACACAGTAAAAGCAAATTCCCGCTTTTCAAAACCAATGCTGATTGGTGCTGTTTTTTCAGTCTAGTGTTAAAACACAGTGAAACCAGATTGTTCGCTCTCACGCAGTCGGTGCCGGCTGGGGCTAATAACTGTACTTGTCTAGCACCGACAATTTAAAAACAACCAATCTAAATTGTAGGCCCCCGTCAGCGCCGACTGCCTCAAAGCGGGCAACCTGCTTTCCCTGTGTTTCTGCGCTAGTGTGGCTTTATCTGGGCTAAGGGTAAGCACACGTAGAAATGCTGGCTACTAGCGATGAACTGACATAAACGGCAACTAGTAAGAATATTTGTTTCCATAGTTTCAAATGGATTATTACATAAAGGAAGCATACCTGAACTTATCAACACCTTCAGCGAACAAGTTTTCAACCATTTTTTATTTCAAGCTTTCGGGAGGGAGGAATATTTTCGATTATTAGCGTCAACTCACCGGCGCAGCGCTGATTATGCATCCCTTTAAAGTATACATAGCAAAAGCATGTTTATTGTGCTATGGACAATTCAAAAATAAGGAAAATTACCGGTTTTTATTGTGTCAATAATGCTGAGTAAGCATTTAAAATTTAAGCTTCGGTAGTCTTTGACTCTTTCCGTAACGGAGCGATACATTGGCAACAAACTACCCTAATGGGGTTTGCGTTTTGACAGGGCAGAATCCGTAAACTAGAGCCACCAACGGCAAATCTGAATCGACTGAACATGCAAGAAAGAAGTTGTATGTTTCGCAAAGCATACTGAGAAGGCTATGGTAAAAAAAGAAGTGACAATGTGTTTGAATTGTCAGAAAATTTTATTTACCGACAGAAAATTTATTATCGGCATTACTTAAAACCGTGTAAAATTTTAACACAGTGCTAAGTTTTTGTTAAGTTACCCATGATTTGACTAAAACTGGCCAAGGCCTGCGTTAAAAATAAATAGTCCAACATCGGCCTTTACATTTGGGTAATCGGATGCGGTGGTGTAGCTGCCAAGCGTAAAAAGTTGCCTCTAGCCTGTCTTGTGTTTGCTTTTCGGCCTTTTGGCTAAGATCAAAGTAAAGTGTAATTATGTGTTTTTTGACGAATAATAATTACGGAAAAGAAACAAATAGACAGATCCTGCAATTAAAGTGAAAATGAAAAAGATTTAGGTATTGCTAAAAATAGTAGGAAAGTAGAAATTTTTTTTTAATTTAAATAAATATATTTACTTTATGGATTTAAGCGCTGCATAGATGTTAACTCGCAACTAATATTCTCCTGATGTTCTACACAAATATTCCGTTAAATCCGTAGTGGTAAATTATTCAAATAGTTCATATTTTATGTAAAAATGCACATTATATATTCTATAATATAATCTATAATATTATTTTGTTTTTCTTTCATTTTTATTATTATGTGCATACTCTGATAGAAAAGAAGGTACCCTACTTAGTTAACAATGATAAATTAAATGACCAATAAATAAGTAGTTAAATTAAAGAAATAAATATTTTAAAAAATTGACCGACCTCAGAAAGGCTCTGAAATAATATTTTTAGTTATTTATTACTGAATCTAGTGGTAAGCCTATACTCGATTTGAAATTGGTTGATAGTAATAAATCATTTTTAGCAGCCGATTCCATAGGCGCACCTACCTGACGTGCCGGTTTGAACCCTATTTACTTATCCGAATAATTTAGTAATCATTATTGTCATAACAGGTAAAAATAATTATGCCGAGAATTCCGGGAACAATTAATACACAATGTTACTTTTCAGGTAGTTACGAAAAATTAGGTACCTCTACTTATTGGTATAAAACTGTGAGTCATTTTAAGAGCGAACAAACCTAATGCGAGTATTCTAGGACACACATTTGGGTAATTTTTGAAAATGGAGAGTCTTTCAGGATTTATTCCAGTTAAGCGAGCTGCGAAATCAGCGCTAAGCATTAGTGAAAAGATTATTGTGCTTAATGTATTTAATGCACTTAGATATCAAAAAAGTGCAATAAGTATCGATTCTGCAGTGGAACTTTGTTCAAAGATGACAGGTATTGGAAAAGCAACCATCTACAGGCTGATGCGGGAAGAAAAGACAGGAACCGTGACGCCACCAAAACCATCTCCAGGAAGGCGAACAATACCGATCGATGAGGACGAAAAGGCCATCATAAGACAAAAAACAAAATATAATAGTGCTTCGGCTCCCCCCCTACCATTGCGAATTAAATCCGATCGAACTGGTATGGGCTCATGTGAAAGGTTATGTGGCTAGACAAAATACCACTTATAAAATGAGTGATGTTCAAAAACTCTTTGAAGAAGCGCTTCAAGAAGTCAACGCGGGGAAGTGGCAAAGATGTATAGAGCATGTACTAAAGGAGGAGGAAAAAATGTGGCAATTGGATAGTTTACTGGAGAAAACGGTCGAACCACTTATTATCAATTTAGGGGAAGAAGACAGTCCCTCAGATATTTCATTTTCTGATGATGATTAATTTAAAGCGAAGAACTGTAATGACTTACTATAAATTTTATAGAATTTCAAATAGAAACATTTTTCCAAATTTACTTGTTTATTAGTTGCTTTATTGTTATTAGTATTATATTTATTCAAATACAAGGGTAACAAATTATGCCACACATCCGAATGTTCACTAAATTATATAATTATTGTGTTTAATATAAACTTAAACCCACCCGAAAGCACGTGCATGAGTGCAAAACATCACAGGTAGAATACTACCGCTTATTGTTCGAGCCTCGGGTTAAGCTTTGTATTCGACGCCCTTATCAGATCTATAGGAATGGAAAGTTTAATAAATGCAAAAGGGTCTAGACTTTCAATGTATATACTATTTAAAACTTGGCAATTTAGGTGGACCACTCTGTGTACGTGTTTGACGGATTTTAATGATTTATTACTATCAACCAATTTCAAATCGAGTATAATTGTATTAAAGTTTACATAGTCAGCCCTATTTGAAAGTGTAAGAATTCGTAATGACAAAGCATAAAGAAGTAAGAAGTAGTTGCGCCAACTTTAAAGTTTAGAACTTTGGTGTACAAATTATTATTATTTAGTTATTATTAAATCAACTAAAACTAATATTTCATACTTTTCAGTGCTTTTTAAAGTCGGTTCTCTTCTTTTCTTAAAAAAATTGTATTGTAACCTTATAAAAACCTTCCGGCCGATTTTGTTCAACGATCGTTTTCCTAATTTTGAACTTTTTTGAAGTTTCATACCAGCACACAACACACTTCTTGCGTGCTGCTATTGGGTAAATAGAAACCAACGTTTTTACAAATCACACAGGCTAACTTACGATGGGGAGATCCAAAAAATTCTAAAGCACTTCCAATAATTGGCAATCCATTGGGACCTGGGATCTTGTTAGCTAATTTTATCATATGCCTTCTAGAAAGGTTCCAATAAACGTAGTATAGTGTTAGAGCCGAAACGGCAAGAAGACTAAACATGTTAATGGGACTAAGCATTCCGGTTATCCGACCCGGATCAGGACTTGCTGTTGCCATTGTCGACATATTCTAACTACAAAATATATGTGATGTGATTACTAAAATCAGGTAAAAAAGATATATGTCTTGTAGTGATACTTGTAATGATGATGTGGATGATGATGACTATGATGATGATAATGAAGACCTTAATGGCGATGGCTATGAAGAGAAAAGCGAATAGGACTCAGAGCCTTGAACAAAGTAAAAGTGAAGTCTAAAGGTCGATTCTCACTTGCGCTTCACTCAGCTCGGCGACGCGAAGCGACGCTACGCTACAAATTGTCGCTAGATAAATATTTCATAGTTTTAAATGAATACGTTCTCATTTGTGCTGCACTACAGGTTACGACGCGACGCGTCACTTCGTCGCGCGGCAACGGTGGAATTGTTCCGTGGCGTTTCTCCTGATTCTGACAGTTTACATTACATGGTGTTTTATTAAAAATGTCTGCTATGGACGATGAAAAGGCAAAGAAATTGATTATCCTTGTGGCAGAATATGTAGAACTTTATGATCTTAAGAACAAAAACTACAGTAATCAGCAAAGAAAAGAAAATATACACCGCGTAGTGCCGCGTCGCTGTCGCTCGTTGTCGGATTTAAGGTCGATCCTCACTTGCGCTTCACTCAGCTCGGCGACGCGACGCGACACAGCGATGCAATGTGTAGTAACGCTGGTCGGGTATTCTCATATATCCGACAACGAGCGACAGCGACGCGACACTACGCGCTGTATATTTTCTTTTCTTTGCTGATTTCTGTAGTTTTTGTTTTAAGATCATAAAGTTATAAAGTTCTACATATTCTGCCACAAGGATAATCAATTTCTCTGCCTTTTCATCGTCCATAGCAGACATATTTAATAAAACATAATGTAATGTAAACTGTCAGAATCAGGAGAAACGCCACGGAACAATTGCACCGTTACCGCGCGACGAAGCGACGCGTCGTAACCTGTAGTGCAGCACAAGTGAGAACGTATGCATTTAAAGATATGAAATATTTATCTAGCGACAATTTGTAGCGTAGCGTCGCCGAGCTGAGTGAAGCGCAAGTGAGAATCGACCTTTATGAGAATACCGTTACCCGAATACAGCGTTACTACACTTTGCATCGCTGCATCGCGTCGCGTCGCCGAGCTGAGTGAAGCGCAACTCAGCTCGGCGACGCGACGCTAAAAATTGTCGCTAGATAAATATTTCATAGTTTTACATGCATACGTTCTCACTTGTGCTGCACTACAGGTTACGACGCGTCGGCTTCGTCGCGCGGCAACGGTGGAATTGTTCCGTAGCGTTTCTCCTGATTCTGACAGTTTACATTACATGATGTTTTATTAAAAATGTCTGCTATGGACGATGAAAAGGCAGAGAAATTGATTTTTTATTATACTTCTTTGAAAACACCTTATTTTCATCTGTTTTAGTAATAATGTAAGATGGGCTTTTTCGGGCTAGCGCACGGAAAAAATTTTCCTGGTCTCCAGTTCTTTCAGTGTGCTGAATGAAGATACCGACTATTTTTTGGCTTTAAAATAGAAATATAGGTATAGGAAAATAAACTAAACTCAAGAAAGTCTATATGCTATCTGATATTTAATATGTACCTATTTTGTATTTTATTTCGTAAATATTTGAATATTTAGATGAATTTCTGAAATATTTTTTGACGTTTTGTCAATCTTATCTGACATAGACAAATTTAAATCACCTTTTAAATGATTTGAAAGTTACCATGAAAACGCATCATACCTGCCAAAGACCATATTGTCAGCGTTGTTAATTTTCTGTCAATTAAATTCATTCTAATAAAATGTTCTCTCAACCTGAAAAAGTGGCATCTTTCATTATTAATAGTTAATTTTTAATTACTCTAGTAGTTTTTTTTTTAACTTCCGATAACAGTTGTGAAAATAAAAATATTCCAAGTTTATTTTGTATGTATGTATTTTTTTATGTTATATTTTGTTTTATGTTATCGTTTTCAAAGAAGTATAATAAAAAATATCGTTCATTACACGTCCAGAAATGGATTTTCCGTGCTTGCTTGACTTCCCGTGTTCGGCTGCGCCTCACACGAGAATTTGTCAAGCGCGCACAGAAAAATCCTTTTTTCCGGACTGGTAATGAAATATACTAATCCTTGTGGCAGAATATGTAGAATGTAGAGCTTTATAACTTTATGATCTTAAGAACAAAAATTACAGTAATCAGCAAAGAAAAGAAAATATACAGCGCGTAGTGTCGCGTCGCTGTCGCTCGTTGTCGGATATATAAGAATACCCGACCAGCGTTACTACACTTTGCATCGCTGCGTCGCGTCGCGTCGCGTCGCCGAACTGAGTGAAGCGCAAGTGAGAATCGACCTTGAAGGGCGCCCTTTAATCTAAACTCGCAATACAGTATTTTTAAGTAGACAATTTAAAGAAATAGACTTTTTAAAACGCGAATAAAATTTTATGTAGAAATTACTAGGAAAATTTAAAAAATTCATTAAATGAAATTCGCTTACATAATAAAAACAATATATATGATGATTACTTTACCAATAAATAAACCCAACATATAAACTAGAAATCTACTTAGCTAAATATTTTGTAAAAAAAGGTATGTAGATTATAATATGTACTTACAGTTTCTTATGATAACTCATACAGAATTATGGCGGAGTTTAGGTGAAATTAAAAATTTATATTGAAATTGTAATTCCATTTATAGGTCAACTAAATTATAATATAAAAGACTGCATGTAAATATTTTGCTGCATGTGAACTAACTTTGATTTAAGGCTGATCATAAGGCTATTTATTTACACGCCACCCGGAAACTCGAAAATTTTTCATAAACACCACTAATTTTTGCCACAACAATTATTACTTTTGAAGGACAAAACTTTTACAGCCATATTCTCCAACGCTAGACCGCTTTAATTTGGCAACCAAACGTTTTAAACTGACAAGTGTATGAATAAGACAACTAAGTTTTATACTATGAATTTTCTACTGAGTTTTTTTGTTAATTTATAAAGCCAAAGGTAAATCTTAGAACGTAATTTCAACAAAAATAAAACTAAAGTCATTCTAGCAAAACGTTCCAAAATGAAAATAATTTGAAAACCAAGCAAATATCTGAAATATTTAATCCAGAGTTTTTAATGACGACTTATTAACAATGACAGCTAAAAACCTGTCAAAACCTAACTGATCAACTAGAAGATCTTAAATTAAATCTTGCGACGCGCTTTGCTTAAGAAACAGTGTTGAGTTAAAAACTGTAAAAGATACTATGACAAGTATATCTTTGACTAAGTACTTACCACTTAAAACTTAGAAGAAAAGAACATTAAATTAATTCAAAAAGGTAGTCCAGAGAAAACAGAAACAACTGGATGTTCTGAGAGAAGCAAGCTGTAGTAGAGCGTGTGCAAATTAGCCCTTAGCTCAGTAAGGTTAGGTTCAATTGGACGCCACCAGTTTTTTTACACCGACATAAACTGGAAGTCGCCTTGGTGGCCTAGGAACCTGCTTCACACCCAACAGATCTGTTATTCTTAATTAAAATCAATAAATTAGGAGGAGTGACCTATATAAAACAACGGAAGTACACTTAACCCTATATACATATATTCACATTTAATGGCTCCGTTACATTGGTATAAAATAACAAAAAAAAAACTTAAGGCGATTTTGCCCCCGCCAAATAAAAGAAAATTTCTCCTTGAGGAGTTGTCTCCACATGAAAAGAAGAAAGGAAAGCTCATTAGCCCCTTCCGGAGAGAAAAAAAGACCCGGGGTAATCTTGGCCCCCTCCGGGAAACCCTCTTTGGGAGGGCTCTAGATGTGAAATTCACGAGACGAATCTTAGCAAAAAAGGACAGCTATCAGTGCTCTGGGCAAAGGGACATTCAACGCCATACAGATGTTGATGACTTTCGGCAACAAATCAACACGAGAGCTTAAATCTCCACACTAGGCAGATACATTTCATTTTAGATATTAAAACAATCAGTCTCAGGCTAAATTTGATTAACACGTGTCATAAAATGACCAAGACCCGAGCCGATGCCCCGTTGTTGATAGCTTCTAGATGGAAAGTGAAGACCGTCTTCTCACGAACAAAGAAGTCACGGCAAATCACCCCTACAAGCTGTTCAAAATAGCCTACCATATCGATTTCGGGACAGGCGCCGAAAGCAAAATTAGCGTCTAGCCGGTACCGGGAATTTCGATCCCGAACCCGAAGTTAAAAGCTGTACGTTCCTCTTACCGCGTGTCGTAACTTAGGCTATGGTCGATGAGTCCATAGTCGGTGAGTAAGTCGATATCCGTAAAAATAAACAGAAATCTAACAGAAACGACCGATCTGCGTCCCGTAGTAAAACCGATTCTTTCAGGAACCAGTGTTACCACTGGTTTACCGCATTACACCGAGTGGTTAACTATAGTTAACTATAGTTAACCACGACTGAACGCTGGCTGCAATAGAAAAATTCAAACAAACAGGCAAAATTCAAAACGTTCCGATGATACGCGGTCCCGTCCAGAGTTGCCCAACCAAGTCGTGTGGCATCTTTTTGATGCGACGCCAAAACAACCGACAAGATATAGAACGGACCGATAACACGGTACATGCGGCGACGTCACGCGATGAGGTTCGCGACAGTGCTGGTGTCACGGCACGGGGTTTGGTGACAAGTCTGGGCGCACCTTTAAAGGCGCGTAAGTATATGTGCCAATGCCCCGTAACGTAACACCGAATATGTTACGTTACGGCTAGTGGAGACGGCATACTGTTGCATGTTATCCGTAACCAATTTGAAACGCGTAACGGTTACAAACCGAACCACAATTTTTCGATTTTAGCCGTCGTATCAAAGGACTAGTTGGGAAGAGTGCTGTATCGTGTATCTTTGCCTATTGCATTCTAGATTTATTTGTAAGTCGCCTATCGTCAGTCGTCGTAATTAGTCTGACTTAACGAGGAAGTAGCTTTGTTTTTCTGATATATTGATCATGGGTGGAGTAAGGAATTTTAAAGAATGTTACCGCGGTTTTGCCTCGTATTAGATTACTTTCTTGTTCGCCATTATTTAATAAGATCATTATATTGTTTTTAAATTTATTTTTGCAAATTTTTATAAAAGTTAGCACACACTTGAATGAACAGGGCCTCAGTAAAACTAAGTTTATTTTAGCACCGTTCCAACACCTAATTTATTAAGAAAAGAAGCAAATCGCGGAAAAACTATGACATAACATACATTTTTTATGACAATCAAAATCTGTCAAAACCTAACTGATCCACTACAAGATTTGGAATAATATTCTAAATGTTAAATTAGATCAGATTAATGCCCTGATCGAGGCTTGCTTCAACAAAATTTGCATTTTAAGGTTCGTAGCATTCATCCCCATAAACTAGCGCCACCAACGGCAAATCTAAGTAGCTTGAACATGCAAGAAAAAAGTTTTCTGTTTCGCGTAGCATTCTGAGAAGGCTACGATATAAATATATGTGACAATATGTTTAAATTGTCAAAAAATTTCACCGACATGAAAAAGAAGAATGTTCTCAATTCGACTGTTTCTTTTATTCTTCATGTTATGCGATTTTGTTTGAAAGAGTATTCAGCCGTGTTGGTCTAATGCAAATAAAATCTTTAAAGAGTATTGAATCAAACATTTAAATTTTTCAATCGGCTCTTTCACTAAACCTGATTTTCATAATAATTGTAGTACTAACAACTTAAATAAATTAGGGTAGGTTAAATGTAATAGGATAATAGAAAAATCCTGAAGCATTCCATAATGTTTTAAAACATATTAAAATTCAGTTAGATTTAAAGCATCTAGAAAATGATTTCGAGCATTTGCTGCCAATGAGCAAAAGCTGAAAGACGATTTCCAAATAATTTCATGGTTGGGGGGGGGGGGGAATCTACAGTAGTTGTTTAGTAAATAATTTATTATGGGGGTATATTTCGACACGACATTACCTCTACGTGCTAAATTATGTCTAAAGTAGAAAAAAGTACTACAAAAATCGAAAGAATCAGTAATTTAAAAATATCGAATGTTAAGAGACTCAGAATTCATGACTTTACTTTTCGTTTCGGTGCTCTAGGGTGGCTGCATGTCATAAGAAGCTTTTGGAGTTGAATAAAAAGTAAACATATTATTATGACGTATGATAAATATTTGTGACCGTGACCGTTAATAAGCAAACTGGAAGAAAAATTAAAATTTAGTGAAACAGTCCATTGCTTCCTGACTTATTAGACATCAAATATACTTTTTGCACTTCCTAAAAAGGCAATTTTAGTCCCTATTAATAGGGACTAAGGTGTCATTTTTAATCCCTGAGGAATTAAAAATGCGTTTAATCCCTTTAAAAGGTATTTGGATTCCCTGTAGTAACAATAAAAATACCAAAAAGGAACGTTAGCAATACAATATTTATTATATTAAAACATTGACAGCTAACCTATTTAAAACGTCAAAAATTATCTCTGTCAAAGAAAGCTACCACAACCCTCTTTATAAAGAGGGTGTTGTTTCAAAAATTATCTCTGTCAAAGAAAGCTACCACAACCCTCTTTATAAAGAGGGTGTTGTTGGTAGAGGGCTACCTTACCTACCTAAATTCTTTGCCTAGATATAACGAATATTTATTGTTGATTATTAATATTTATGTTTATATGAACATTATTACAATGTACAAATTTTAATAGCCGGTTTGTTTCTTCGGATGTACAAATAGAAGCGGTCTGTGTTGAAAGTTGATCCCTAAATTGGTTAAGATTATTGATTGCTTGGCGATCTAAAATTTTTTGGGCCCCATCCTTCTTATTATGGCCTTCTGGAGCACCGCTTTGACCATTGAATACTGGAACCATAAGGTCGAGCTTAGCAGTGTCCTCGATTTCTGAAGAAAATATGTTTTCTATATATTCAGATATTTTCTTGGAATGGCACCAGGTTTTATAAAAAATATATTCGTATTGTTTATCATATATTTTTCTTGATTTGGAATAATATTCCAAATGTTAAATTAGATCAGATTAATGCCCTGATCGAGGCTTGCTTCAACAAAATTTGCATTTTAAGGTTCGTAGCATTCATCCCCATAAACTAGCGCCACCAACGGCAAATCTAAGTAGCTTGAACATGCAAGAAAAAAGTTTTCTGTTTCGCGTAGCATTCTGAGAAGGCTACGATATAAATATATGTGACAATATGTTTAAATTGTCAAAAAATTTCACCGACATGAAAAAGAAGAATGTTCTCAATTCGACTGTTTCTTTTATTCTTCATGTTATGCGATTTTGTTTGAAAGAGTATTCAGCCGTGTTGGTCTAATGCAAATAAAATCTTTAAAGAGTATTGAATCAAACATTTAAATTTTTCAATCGGCTCTTTCACTAAACCTGATTTTCATAATTGTAGTACTAACAACTTAAATAAATTAGGGTAGGTTAAATGTAATAGGATAATAGAAAAATCCTGAAGCATTCCATAATGTTTTAAAACATATTAAAATTCAGTTAGATTTAAAGCATCTAGAAAATGATTTCGAGCATTTGCTGCCAATGAGCAAAAGCTGAAAGACGATTTCCAAATAATTTCATGGTGGGGGGGGGGGGGGGGGGAATCTACAGTAGTTGTTTAGTAAATAATTTATTATGGGGTATATTTCGACACGACATTACCTCTACGTGCTAAATTATGTCTAAAGTAGAAAAAAGTACTACAAAAATCGAAAGAATCAGTAATTTAAAAATATCGAATGTTAAGAGACTTTCAGAATTCATGACTTTACTTTTCGTTTCGGTGCTCTAGGGTGGCTGCATGTCATAAGAAGCTTTTGGAGTTGAATAAAAAGTAAACATATTATTATGACGTATGATAAATATTTGTGACCGTGACCGTTAATAAGCAAACTGGAAGAAAAATTAAAATTTAGTGAAACAGTCCATTGCTTCCTGACTTATTAGACATCAAATATACTTTTTGCACTTCCTAAAAAGGCAATTTTAGTCCCTATTAATAGGGACTAAGGTGTCATTTTTAATCCCTGAGGAATTAAAAATGCGTTTAATCCCTTTAAAAGGTATTTGGATTCCCTGTAGTAACAATAAAAATACCAAAAAGGAACGTTAGCAATACAATATTTATTATATTAAAACATTGACAGCTAACCTATTTAAAACGTCAAAAATTATCTCTGTCAAAGAAAGCTACCACAACCCTCTTTATAAAGAGGGTGTTGTTTCAAAAATTATCTCTGTCAAAGAAAGCTACCACAACCCTCTTTATAAAGAGGGTGTTGTTGGTAGAGGGCTACCTTACCTACCTAAATTCTTTGCCTAGATATAACGAATATTTATTGTTGATTATTAATATTTATGTTTATATGAACATTATTACAATGTACAAATTTTAATAGCCGGTTTGTTTCTTCGGATGTACAAATAGAAGCGGTCTGTGTTGAAAGTTGATCCCTAAATTGGTTAAGATTATTGATTGCTTGGCGATCTAAAATTTTTTGGGCCCCATCCTTCTTATTATGGCCTTCTGGAGCACCGCTTTGACCATTGAATACTGGAACCATAAGGTCGAGCTTAGCAGTGTCCTCGATTTCTGAAGAAAATATGTTTTCTATATATTCAGATATTTTCTTGGAATGGCACCAGGTTTTATAAAAAATATATTCGTATTGTTTATCATATATTTTTCTTGATTTGGGCGGCAATAAGCTAGACGTAGCCTCTGCAGCATCTCTCTCAATTTCACTAATGAAAAAATCGCTCATAGTTTCGAACATTCGGGTAAAAACTCAAAAATTGTTTGACAGTTTTTAACAAAATCTTAGTGTCCAAAGTGGGAAAGCCATTATAATTTTATAATACACGATTATTACAGAAATCCATGTGTCTTAGTGTTATGCAAAATGATATTAAAAATAATACTTAAAATATTTGTACGTTTTGTGTTAAATACTTTTTGAAGTTCAAAAAATAGCATATACACCACGGGACTAAAGGGAATTTTAATTCCTCGTGCAATTGGTTCCCTCGCCTGCGGCTTGGGCACCAAATTTTGCCGTCAGGATTAAAAGACCTACGTTAGTCCCTTGATATATAATATACTATTTTCGCGTTGTGCATTACCTTGGCAACAATTAATTTACCCATTTAACTATTAAACAAATGTTTATAAAAAGAGTGCCTGTAAATAATTTTTAAATAAATCAGTGTGTATCTTAATGATGCCAGTAAAACAATAAAATAAAAATAATAATGCCTCTTCGTCTTCTGGCGCGGAGTCCCGTTTAAGTGTTTCCTTTAAAAATTCATTAAAAAAGTACAACCTTAAGTCTTTATTACGTTGGGAATTAATTAACAATTAATCCAATCCATCATTAATAAAATTAACATACGGTTAACATAGGTGACATGGAATAAAATATACAAACAATGTGCAAACATGTTGTTTTAATTTAATATCAATTCAAATTAACTTCGTTGGTGTTAGAGCAAAGGGCAATGCAAAGTCGTAGAGGAATTTTCTGGATAAAAATGGTACACTGTACCCGGAAGTAATTGAATAATACTACAGGGCGTTTGCTTCATTTTTTTTTATTTCAATGTAAGTACCTATACAGAAAGTTATACCTATAAATATACTGTTACTATTATAAGTATTGTGACACATAAAGTAATTGATCAATCTCAACAAAATTCGGTAGCTCTGTGTATCTAGTAGTAACACAATGCTGTCGAAAAATTGTATTTGTTAAATTTGTCTTTATGTTATTCGATTTTTTGGTTTACTCTTTCCCAGCAGCTACAACAGCACTGCACTATTGGGAATTTTGTTCAGATGTGTGTACCTATGTTCGTTAACTTACATTATGTTTTAAATCGCATTAATCTAATTGCGATTAGAACTTTTAGTTAACATACTATGATATAGATTTTCTGTTGGATGTCGTGATATTTTTTATCCTTGTCCTTTTTAATAAGCTTGTCTATCAGAAATCTGTGGTTACCTTGTTACTTTCCGAACACATTCTACATCCATTTTATGTTGTATTATTACATTATAAGGTGTTTCTAAGCAGTTTTGACTATTTTTGGCGTGACGTGTAGCTAAACCGCGCGATGGACGTGGGACACGAATTTCTAATGACCTGATGATAAACCGGCCATAATTAATTGACCAATCAGAAGTCGGATTGGCGTCATATTGAAATTTTGTTTGGAGCAAAAAAGAGGTCAAGCGACATTTCATTTTAAAAATCGTTTCCTTCCCTGTGTATTTCTAAAGTTTCAAGAAAGTGACTTGGCCCGTTTTAAAATTTCGACGATTTAAAGGTGCAACATTTTCATTATTTAGTAAGACAAAACTACATTTGGCTATATGTCACGTAGAGTACTGAATATAAGATATTCAATAGTACCGCATTTGTTGCGAATCAGCAGTTTGGTTGAGTGTTCGGAAAGTTGTGTAGTGCCCACACCAGATGGTTTAGTCATCGTAGCTGGTAAATAATTAATAGTACTAATAATAATAACAATTAATAATAATAAGAAGAAAGGAACTCAGATCTGTCCGCTCCCCTTCCAAACACCACTACGCCTGATTTTTTGAGTTGAGTTTCAGACAATGTTTATTTCAATAAATTTTAAGATTAAAAAGATCGTAATTTATTGCCCTGATAGCTTGAGTAGCTTCCTCTTCTTTGAAAGAGAGGTATATTTGTGGATCATCGGCGCAGTAGTGTTGTGTACAAGATAAAAAAATTAAAGGAAAATTTGATGTGCATATGAAGAAAAGGAGCGAAGAAGCTATTGAGCCCTGGGGAACACCAGTGCTGATGGCCAAGGACTCGGAGAGTCGTCCATTAAGGCTTACCGTTTATGACCTGGATGATAGAAAGTCGTCGATCAAGGCAACAGCACCACCAGACAGGCCCGCAAGGCCGCAAAATGCATAATAGAACTGAGAATGTTATGATGTAAAGTATCAAACGCCTTGGTGTAGTCTAGCAAGACAAGCACCGTTAACATATTATTATCTGTTGCCTTTATTATATCATCAGTAATTTTAAGTAGTGCTGTTGTACAACTATGTCCAGCTCTGAATCTCGACGGTGTTGCTGGTATAATTAATTCTTATGTGGTTCCGCAGCTGAATCCCAACGGCCTTTTTCCAGAACTTTTGAGAGGATCGGCAAAATGCTTACTGGCCGAAGATTATTAAGCTGTGCAGGATTACTTACTTTTGGTAACGGTATTACTCGTGCAATTTTCCAGAATTTTGAAAATAGAATTTAGGGGAAAGACGGGGAATACCGATCACCTAAAGTAAAACATTAGAAAAAAATGCGTACTTTATAGAAAACGTACATTTATTAGTCACATTGTTTTAGCTACATATCAATAGAAATAAATCTAATGAAAAAACGAAATATTTTTAAGTCAGTATATTGTAAAAAAAAAAATAAAAACGAAAAATGTCATCGGTCGATATTAACCGACACTGTGGGGTAAAACCGACCACATAAAGAATATGTACAAAATGTCTAAAAATTATTAGTTACCGCAGAAATAGCAAATGTCATCGTTACAAATATTGCAGCATGTACATTCCGCATGAGCTGCCATACCTCACTTAGTACATACAAGCCACCATTTTCCATCCCTGCCAAATTCATAGCATAAGAAGCAGGGCTCTTTTGCCACTTCCTATTTGTTTTTCTTAATGGATTTTTCTTGCGTTCCTCTTTCATCTTGGTCAACTAAACTTTGTTTTACTTGCTTATTCTTTGCAAATTACCTTTTCTTTCCTTTCAATTTTTTTTGTCTTAAGTTCTTTTCGGGTAGAGGTGAAGATTTTTGAATGTGCTTTTCTGGATTTTTTTTTTTGCGCATGCTTTTTAATTTTTGGTGGAGCCAATAAATCTGTAAACGATATTTTAGCTTGGACTATTTTTTCTTCAAAGTCACTCTCATCAGAATCAGTTGTTAGTTTGATGGATTCTGAGTCATCAGTGGAAGAATCATAGGACTGTGATTGTTTCTTTCTCTTAAAACTGTTAGCTGATTTTTTCTTAGCTAATATTCCTGGAGGTCCGGGTTTAAGATCATGGTGCGCTTTTAAATGAATGACCTTAATTAATACATAGATATAATAATGATACTTTGCGGATTGCGGGTATATCGATTTCTATCGGCTAAAAGCGACCAATATGATCGATATTACCCGAAATCACATCCCCAATCGTAAGTCGGTTCCATTCCATTTAAAGTGAGGTTTATCTAAAATTCGATAGATAATTAGATGGCAGCATACCTACGTAACATCACTACCATCAGTGGACATCGATTTACGTACGCACACTTTAGATACTTACCTATTTTTTAAACCAAAACATTTCTTAACATATTCACTTTTAGACAAATCGTCAGTTTTCTGCTAAACGCGTCGCGATATCGTCGGGTCGAGCGGTAAACTGACTAACATGGTTAACCTTGAACTGTTTGCGCTAAAGATGTTAAGTATTGGCGGCTTAGGAAACATGAAATTTGGTGGTCGGTATTACCCGCGTGGTCGGTATTCCCCGTCTTTCCCCTATTAAGCAGAAGTTAATAATATGCGATATACTCGGAAGCAGAAAGGACAAACATAAATTTATGGTTAGAACATTTATTTCATCGAGGCCAGTCACTCAACTCTTTATAGCCGAAACTATTCTTAGAACACCCAATTCGCTTATGACAGTGAAAGACAATATACTGCTTACACTATGCTTGATATTATTTTTATAACATTTTGACTGATCATCATTTACAGAGAATAGAAATAGTTACACTAATTACAAAGAGAAATCATATAGTACAAACTGTTTGAACTTCTAATTTTCAAGATGTTGAACGTAGACTTCCTGTCTCCTTTTTTTAAATATTAAACATATTGCATTTTTGTAATATATTGTACTAACTTTTGACTGTTGCTTTAGATCCGCCCGTCTCTATAGGAACTTGTATTTTTATTAAATTGCTCATTTTTAAATTTATTTATTAATCAGTTTAAACTAGTAGTAAAGATATTATAATTATTAAACCTAAAACTTTTAACAAGAGAGATAAGAAGCATTTTAACGTTTGACCCAAAAAGAGTAAGTCGACCGTTCAAGTAGGTACATACTATTTGTAGAAGAGAACAACAAAACTTAATTTTTAGTTTCACAACTATTGTGTTATATTATTTTTCCCGTTTCCTATCTTTCCCGTCAGTTTAAAGATGCGGTTTTTGTTGTTGTTCCGTCTTATGCTGTTCTCGTTGTTGTGCATCTTAGTCTATTTTGATTGTTATTTTAAGTCTAGTAACTCTTCCGTATAATCCTTTAAGTTCATAAACTTGACAATGTAATTTATCCACTAATCGGTCTAAACTAGCAATAAAGGTGTCATAGTTACTAATCCTAAAACTACTAGCGCATAACTGCTGTAACAAATTTCCCTTGCTGCTTGCTGAACTCTGTATTGTTTGCGTCCTTTCTTGGCTAAATTTTAAGCTGCTTTCCAAATTTCGTTGGAATGCATTACTCTTAACTATATAATATGGTTTACTTAATAAGGTTTAGAAACTACTTCAAAAAATGTCATATTAACCCTTGATTTTCTGCTGTGGTTGAAATAAGGCAGTTCAATGTAAGACGAAATATTGGCTTGCCTAACGAATTTAGACAAGTATGCTGTTATTTGTATACCATGAACAACTATATCAACTAAAGTCGTAATTTAATGAGAGAAATAGCAAGCATATCGACATATTATGACCCAAGAAGCGGAAGTTGATCATTTAAGTACATTAGGGTGGAGTGAACTGGGCCAAATTTTTTTAATTTTTTGATTTTGTCAACCCTGTATTACTAAACGTTGCTATGGAGCTGTTGAAATATATAAAAAGAAAATTCACGAATGATCTTCAGGTGGCGTGCAAGACATGTAATTTTAAAAAAGATTGAATTTTCGAAAAATTTAAATAAATGAAAGAAATATTTGTATCAACATTAACTCTATTATAAGAATTATAAATATAAATAAATACAAGAATATAATAAGCTTTTATCATTTCAGCCTGCAGTCATATCGTCTGCATGCAGGGTAGGTCGTTGAACTTCTGAGATTTTCGTCGAAATTTGGCACTATTTTTCTCGGATTTATACTTGCTCGAATAAATTCATCGCACGTTGCACTTCTGCAAGCAGCCAAACTAGCTTCAGTGATCAGTTTCACGCCTCTCTCCACAGCCTGTGTGTGACAGGGATGTATTTCAATACAGATATTTATATTTTCATTTATAATTTTGTCCCATATTTCACTGTTACAATATTTTGAAGTAAATGGTGGCTCGAATATTTTTTCTGTTGTCCAGTCTATCAAATAAGAACATTCGTTCGCTTCAAATTTCAATTTAAAATATTTGCAACCGTTTTCAAGATATCGCCTTGTAACCATTTAAAAAGCCCACCCATACGATTTAGTGCTACTTTAAAAAATGGCCTGATTTACCTTGATTATCTGCCACGACTAAAATGAGGCAGTTTGATGTATGTAAGACGAAACTTTGGCTTGTCTAAGCGGTTTTGAAATCTGCTAATCTGCAAATCTTCTATAAAGTGAACAACTATATCGGCTAAAAGTCGTAACTTAAGGAGAGTGATCACAAGCACATAGACATATGGCCCGAAACTCTTGAATGTCAAACCAGTTTGGACAAGTCTGCTATTTTTGGTAGATTTCGTAGGTATATCGTGAACAACTATATCAACTATAAGTCCTAATTTAATAGAGAAATAGGCGGCCATAGACTTAAAAAAAAACTAAATACAAAGTTATTTACTATTCAAGGCAATCAGTCATTGAATTTGCACTAAAAACTGGTGGATTGTATTGACTGGTCAACTGCAGACGGTTGCCAAAGTGAAGGTACAAAATGTCCTGATTGATGCCATCCAAGCAATACAGTATTACACGACATTTATTTGACTATATTGTCATCTAATAAAATGTAGCATAAATAAATATTAAGTAATAAAAAAAAGGTAATACTCACATTTTGTTCTATTTTATGCATCATAGTCGAATAAATTTTTATTCCCTTCTCACTATGATAATAACTTAATAAGTTATGTATTTGTACTTAATAACTTAATAATTTACGTAAAAGTGACAACGTTATTTGGCGGTTTACTACCAATTTTACTATGAATTACAAAGTGACACAAGCGACCATTCATAAAATACTTTGACGATTGCTCGAAAGAGGAATTGTGTTATTTTGTGTTTACGAGAAGCGTTTAAGTGTTTTTTTTAAATAAGCTGACATTATATTGCGAAGAAACATTTAAATATGGCAGTGTCAAGCTTGCAAAAAATTGGACAATTTAAACCGATAAGTTCCTTTCTCAAGCAAATGAGGTTGTATTCACTTGTATCGAATCCATTGGTGTAGTTTTACATATATCTACACATTAGTAATATTAGGGTAACAAAAATTTATTACAACAAATCACGCCACTGGTGTTGGAAGAGGCAGCCGCCAGGAATGTTGGACAGTGTTGCTATATTTTCCACTGTGTCTACCTCTCTTAGTCGCATCCATTGCATGTTTTAAACGGATGAATGATTGGGCCCGAAACGATTTTATGAATGAAATGCTATAGTTTTTTTAATGTCAATGTAGGTGGCGTATCGGCCGATTATTCAAGTATTTAACCGTTGCAGAACAATATATTTCAACAAAACGTCATTATTGGTTTTACTAGTGTGTTTGCTTGGGTTTGCTTGGGTATTAATTTTTCGCTTCCTATCTTTCGCGTCAGTTTAAAAATGCCTTTTCCTTGGTGCCGCGTCCCAGTAACTTTTGATTGTTATTTCAAGGCCGGCAACTTCTCTATTCAATCTTTCAATTTGAGAAAATTGATCATCTAATTTATCCAGTAATAGGTTTAAACTAGCAGTGAGGGTGTCATAGTTATTAAATCTAAAACTACTAGCGTTTAACTGCGTTTTCGAAATTTCGTTTTTGCTTGTTGGGCTTTGCATTTTTCTGTCTCTTTTTTTTGCTAAATTATAAGCTGCTTCCAAAATTTCTTTCGACAAACTGTCTTCCGATGCATTAAAAGGCATTACTTTTAACACATCTATATACGGTTTAGGAACTACACCGAGAACTGTCATAATATACTTTGATTTTTTGCTGCGATTGAAATGAGACAGTTCGATGTAAGACGAAACTTTGGCTTGCCTCACCAGTTTAGACAAATCTGCTGTTTTCTGTAGACCTTGTATATCGTGAACAGCTATGCCAACTAAAAGATTCATAAGGATAATAGTTAAAAAAATAACAAATAATGTGTAAGCTGTTTGAGCTCCTAGTTTTCCCCATGACGTTGAGCCTTGCTCAGATTCATAATTTAATAAGAGGTCATAATTCACTTCCCCTGTCATCATGACAAGAGTTGAAGTAAATCCTATAAGGGGATTCGCAAAGTCAGGAGAATTTGGAAAAAGTATACAAAAACCAAAGGAATATCCGAGTAAAAACGACGAATACACCAATAACAATTTAAAAAATTCGGTTTGTACTTTTTGAAACATTTCAACATATGGTCCGAAAAGCGGAAGTTGACCAATCAAGTACATTACATTTGTAGAAGAGCATATTATGGCAAAACCCCCTAGTTGAACTTGCCACGTATTTACACTTTTGGTATAAATAAAAGAAATAAGAAAGACGAGAATTATACAGTTCCACTCAAGAACATTGCTCCAGTTGATAAAGTAATGCCTTAAGGAAGGATATCCACGAAAACCATAAACTTTTCGATAAATGAGTGATAATGTCATAAAGAATAATATGTACCATTGAATTTCTATTGTTACTGGGTTGCCTTTGAGTAATACATTTAAATAAGACGTATTATTGCAGTGCACTGTTGTAGTGATTGATGAATTGAAATTACTTCTTGGTTGATCACAGTCATAAGCCAAAGACGTTAAAACGTAAGCTCCGAGAATTATGCTAAACAACACAGCATGACATATCATACCGTAGTAACATCTTCGAATTCTATCCCAGGTAACATACAAGAAAGCGGTACAAAAGGGATGTAAAATAAACTTTTTATGGCTTCCGTCTATAAAAGTATTTAGTAGCTGATATTCTTTTGGATGATGTAAGCCAGTTTTGAAATTAAATTCCATTTCTACTTCGTTCGCATTCTCAGAAACATTTCTTAGAATTATACATTCAGTAAATTTTTCGTTAATAGCATCCAAGGAAGCAGGAATCTTCTTGGCCATCATGGCAAAAGCAGATGTTCCTGATTTAGATTTTATAGAAAAATCGGCGTCATGACCAATGAGTACTTCCACACAGTGGGGAAGTTCATTTAATGCGGCGCTATGCAGAGGAGTAAAACCATCCTGATCCTGAGCGTTTATGTTGGCGCCATTTCTGAAAGAAAAAATTTCTTTTAAAGGAACTATAAATTTTAAATTTTTCCACCGATCGTTTAAAAATTTTGACATATTTGGGAATGTATTTATTGGTATACTGTAAATAAATAATATTTTATTACACTTGTTAGTGCACTGAAAAAGGTATTAAAAACACCAATTCTGGAGGAGTTCCCAGGAGTGCAAAATTCATCTTCACTCATTATTTTACACTTTTTTACTAGCTACAAAGTATATAACAGCCAAAAAACATAATAATATTATTATATAACAAAAACCAACAAATTAAATTTACACGAGTCAAGTTTGACACGTTGCAATGGTTACTCAATCAATTTCTATTAGTAATTTCGAGCTCAAAGTTATTTGTGCATAAAGTTAGTCATAGTTTAGTATATATTTAGTACTTTGTTACAAATATGTAGATGTACACGTCATAAATAATAATAATAAATAATAAAATAATAAAACACATTGGCCATATGAAAGTTACTACACAACAACAAAAACAAACTTAAATACCAACATGGCGGCATTTCGGGCATTTTCTTTACTCTGTTACTGTTACAACTCGATCCTATCATTAACCAAATCACCAACGGAATACTACTAATACTCACTAAAAAAGATTTATTTTCCTTTTGGACTTGAGAACCCTTTAACTACTTGGTAATTTGTTAGACAATTTTAATCCCGCATATAAGGGTGATTTTTTAAATTTATAAGTACGGTGTGAAGTAGTACGTAACGCATTCCCATTCCGAGTATAATAATTATAAGTCGACTCGTTTATTGGAAGCTCACTCAAGTGCGCTTGTATAAACAACAGGCATTTAAAAATATAGATAGAGGAAAATGTTAATATATTGTGATTTGTAAAATATTCTCTACAAGAAATTCTGTTCTGTAAATTAAATATTAGTCTTGTGATTTTTTCTGACTAGTGAATACCCTTGATCACTGGGTACTGTTTCCCCATAGTACTACCATGTACGTAAGATGGCAACGGAGTAATACAGTGTTATAAGATTTTTGATATCTGGACATTTTTAAGTGTGAAAACTGCATAGAATGCACTGTTATTTTTTTACACACACTATCAATATGCATGTTCTAGCTCAGCGTCGAGTCAACATATAAACCTAAAAATTTTGTAGTCGAACTAGTGGCTATTTGTAAGTCGTTTATGTCAAAGTCAACAGGTCCATTTTCAGGTCTCAGGCAAAACTTTATTATCATCGTCGTTTCACTGTTCATGATCAAGCCATTTGCACAATACCACTCAAGGAAGCTACATCAAACGCCCCGCATTTTACTCTGCAGGTCCTCGGCGGTCCGCGCTGCTAAGGCCACTGAGGTGTCATCCCCGAACATATCTGTTAGATCATCGTCAAAAACAGTGGATAATTCATTAACAAATAGAAGGAAAATTAAAGGCCCCAGCACGGATCCCTATTACCATAGACTAAATAATACATAGACGAACACTGGCGTGTAACAAAAATGGACCAAAAAGCGGGCATCCATTGAGACATTTTCAGGGTTTACTGGTTTATGGTTTAGAAATTTGTTTGTCCACAATTATATATCCGTGCGTTTATATTTACTATATAGATATATAATGGTGAACAAACAAATTCCTAAACCATAAACCAGTAAATTCACATAAATGTTTCAATGGATGCCCGCTTTCGGTCCCATTTCGGTGTATTCGAGGATTTGTCTATATTCTTTATAGTCTCTGCTATTACTGATAAAGGTAATAAAGCGCTCAATAGGAGAACCATCACATAACACATATCTAAGAATAAAAGTAAGCTGATCCATATGACTCCCATCAGGGGTTGAATCCATGCAAATGGAAAAATATTATGCCGATCTGGCTTCACTGCTAATAAAATCACGAATATGTTTCGATATAACTTGAATAAACTCGTTACAAAATTGTAGGTGACAAATATGAAATATTGTAACCAAAATTGCTTTTCCCCCGTTCCCGGGTCACCCCTTCCGACGCATGTCGATACGTCAGCCCGGCGGTAGGGCTGGAAGTGGTCGACCTCGAGGCAGTGAACAGCCGTATGACGTTAGTCAGTACCTCGACGCAAGCGAGTCTACGACGTCCCGAGCCATTTTCCTCCGGCCACGCGCTTTTAGACAGTATACAGGTAGGACTCATTTTGGGTTATTTTAGAAATGTGTAAAATATAAATTATTTCTTTTTAAATTAATAAATATAGCTGCAGAATTAATAATGAAGCCAGGGTTTTAGCATTTTAGTTAAGATCCCGTGACAATATTGCCGCGTCCTGGACTTCCAAATGTTTTTATGTGATTGTCTAGAAATTGATCATATTGAGCTATCAACTCTAGTAGTCCTAAATAATTGCCGTTGTCATTTGTTCTGAACTTTTCCGTTGTGCCCCTGAATGCCAAACCTCGACTTGCTAAAAATTTAATTGTAGACAGTACTCGATGAAGAATTTCATAATTTCCATCCAGTATTTCTTTTCTCTAAGTAGTGTTTTCAAATAGTGAATTTCTGTATCTATTTTGCCTAAAGTCTTGGAATGAGTTAAACACATTTTTGTATTGTTTAAATGTTCCTATGAAGTTTCGTGCTTTTCAATTATTCTAATTATATTTTTCCAGTCGTTAAATCTTTTAACAAAAGATTTATCACGATCTTCACTAAACAACATATACGGTAAACAAAAAACTGAATCCTTCGACACAGAATATAAGAACCACTCTCGGCGAACGTCTTCACCATAGGTATCGAAATTTAGAGAAAAATATTTTTTTTTGCGATGGTCCACAAACTGACATCTTTCTGGCGTATTTTGACGCCAGAAAAGTCATTATTCCAGTACTGTTAACAGTTGATAAATAATGAGACATAGACAGTACTAGAATATTTCGCAGAACACAAACAGCGAAATTTGTATTGACACCGCTTGTCATAAAGAATCAACAATAATTAAACAGCGGTTGTTAAGCAACCACAAAGCTAAACATAAGAGATCTATTAGGCCATGTTAATAAATTGTTACTGAAAGTTCTTAATTTATTATTTATTCTATTTCATTTTCGATCCCAAAAAAATAGTATGTTCACCTCGTAGGAAAAACATATTCTCGGACGAGGATGCAAATTGGTGGACGAGGCGCAGCCGAGAATACGATATGTATTGCGCTGTTAACATTGGCCAGGACGACACGTACATATAGTATTGGCAATAGGGCCAACAGAAAGAGCAAAAAAATATGGATACGGAACCAGTTCACCCACTTTAAAGCGAAAACAAACACGATTATAGTACAATCTAAGATTTACTCTAAACAAAAAATTTAGTTTTAATGTGATATATATATATATATATATATATATATATATATATATATATATATATATATATATATATATATATATATATATATATATATATATATATATATATATATATATATATGTATATATATACATATATATATATATATATATATATATATATATATATATATATATATATATATATATATATGAATTGGTAGGGTAGTCTTGACTGACTAGTTAAAAAACAAACTCAGTGGTTATTGAGGCATCAGTCTATTCGGGCATCGGAAGTAAAACTCTTTTTTTACTACGCCAAGCTTTCGAAAATGTTTATTCTCTTTATCAAGGCTACAACACAGAGTACAGTTAGTAACTTAATTAAATTTACATTATGTTGGACATTACCTAGGGTGCAAAGTGAGTTAAAAAAACCTTCGTAACATCTAGCACAACAGGACAAACACTCCAACCCAGGTCTTACAGTTTAATTATACTTTATTGCAATTACATAATTACTTTTCGAGACCCTTGAGGTTTGGGCCACATGGTTTCATTACAGTGAAGCAGTCAGGTTAAGATCTAGTGTGTCAACAGTGTCACACTGTCGGTCTAGAAGGCTGGAGAATATTGCAGAATGTTCCAGTCTTCCAAACAGACAGTCGCGCAACAGATGGCGTTGGTCAGGAAACCCGTTCTGTTTTACCAATGTTTGTTTGTTATGAGTTAATATGCCAGATGGCGTAAGCAGAGTCGCCCCCCACACCTGCCACATGCAGACGGCGTCAAGCAACCCACCCAGCATATTTTAAATAAAATGTTTTTTATTTAGAAAGCTGTACTGTCTCCCTTGTCACCTAGGGAGACAGCACACCTTACTCTTGGGCTCCTGAGTAAGCAATTCATTTTTATGTGGGTTGTTACACTTTTGATCTTAGTCTTATCATATCAATCTCGATTATTTTCTGAAATTCTGTTTATAGCGGGTTATTTTATGTTTATTAGGGACAAAAGTCAATGAAAAACGAACAGGGGAATTTATTTTGTCTGGTGCTTTCAAGACAGCTGAAAATTTGAGGTGAAAATAAACTGAGTACGTTGTGCTCGTTTTACTTTAAACGTCCAAAGAGGAATTGTGAGACCCCTCTGTGGTCTTATTTTTGTTTAGAGTGACAATATACGAGTAGATTGAGCTTAAGTCTGAGATGTCCCTCTTTTTATTAAGACAGTTTGGTGTCAAGTGTGTTTCTGCCATTTCTAAGAAGAGCCTTTTTCTCAGTTTACTTTCTGTATACATATGTAGCGTTGGTCTCTGAGTAGTTTGGATCATGACCAGTTTCTATATGATGTTCAGCTAAGGCACAAGAGGGTTTTTTTAATCTGCAGTCGCTCTTGTGTGAAGTTAGTCTGTCCTTAAGCACTCGAGACGTTTGTCCTATGTATACCCTATCACAGGAAGAACAAGGAATACTATACACGAGGCTTGATTTGTCTCCTGTTTTTACTTTATCTTTGAGATTTGTGAAAATGTTACCTACCGTCTTAGAGAATCGCTGCGTTATTTTTATTATTGGTGTGTTTTTGAAGACTTTAATAATTTTTGTGGTGATAGAGTCTATTGCTGGTAGAGAATAGTAGTATAGAGCTCTATTTACCGATTTAAACGCATCAATTTCCGGTGAGACATCCGGGGCTCCCCTATCTCCCACAGTGGTCAACGCTCTGGTGTTATATATAAGTTTTTTTTAACAACCCCTGGGGGTATGAGTTTTCAAGTAATGTACGATATAGTCTGTCCAGATTCTTTTGTCTAAGTGTATGGTGACTTATTTTTTCTATTCGTGACTTGAGGGCAAGCACCAGGTTGATCTTCATTTTTTCTGTGTGGTATGAGTTGTAATTCATGTATCTACCTGAGTTAGTAGGTTTGACATACCAATCTAAGATCACCTGGTTGTCCTGTGTCCGAATTAATTTGGTGTCTAGAAAGGGGACACTTCTTTCTGACTCCTCCTCCATCGTAAATTGTATGGATGAGTTGTACGAATTGAACACCCCAAGAATTTCTATTTTTTTATTTTCTGGAAAGAAATATGTGGACGATGTTGTCTGTACAGTTCCAGAAAATAAAAAAATAGAAATTCTTGGGGTCTTCAATTCGTACAACTCCTCCATACAATTTACTATGGAGGAGGAGTCAGAAAGAAGTGTCCCCTTTCTAGACACCAAATTAATTCGGACACAGGACAACCAGGTGATCGTAGATTGGTATGTCAAACCTACTAACTCAGGTAGATACATGAATTACAACTCATACCACACAGAAAAAATGAAGATCAACCTGGTGCTTGCCCTCAAGTCACGAATAGAAAAAATAAGTCACCATACACTTAGACAAAAGAATCTGGACAGACTATATCGTACATTACTTGAAAACTCATACCCCCAGGGGTTGTTAAAAAAACTTATATATAACACCAGAGCGTTGACCACTGTGGGAGATAGGGGAGCCCCGGATGTCTCACCGGAAATTGATGCGTTTAAATCGGTAAATAGAGCTCTATACTACTATTCTCTACCAGCAATAGACTCTATCACCACAAAAATTATTAAAGTCTTCAAAAACACACCAATAATAAAAATAACGCAGCGATTCTCTAAGACGGTAGGTAACATTTTCACAAAACTCAAAGATAAAGTAAAAACAGGAGACAAATCAAGCGTCGTGTATAGTATTCCTTGTTCTTCCTGTGATAGGGTATACATAGGACAAACGTCTCGAGTGCTTAAGGACAGACTAACTTCGCACAAGAGCGACAGCAGATTAAAAAAACCCTCTTGTGCCTTAGCTGAACATCATATAGAAACTGGTCATGATCCAAACTACTCAGAGACCAACGCTATGTATACAGAAAGTAAACTGAGAAAAAGACTCTTCTTAGAAATGGCAGAAACACACTTGACACCAAACTGTCTTAATAAAAAGAGGGACATCTCAGACTTAAGCTCAATCTACTCGTATATTGTCACTCTAAACAAAAATAAGACCACAGAGGGGTCTCACAATTCCTCTTTGGACGTTTAAAGTAAAACGAGCACAACGTACTCAGTTTATTTTCACCTCAAATTTTCAGCTGTCTTGAAAGCACCAGACAAAATAAATTCCCCTGTTCGTTTTTCATTGACTTTTGTCCCTAATAAACATAAAGTAACCCGCTATAAACAGAATTTTAGAAAATAATCGAGATTGATATGATAAGACTAAGATCAAAAGTGTAACAACCCACATAAAAATGAATTGCTTACTCAGGAGCCCAAGAGAAAGGTGTGCTGTCTCCCTAGGTGACAAGGGAGACAGTACAGCTTTCTAAATAAAAAACATTTTATTTAAAATATGCTGGGTGGGTTGCTTGACGCCGTCTGCATGTGGCAGGTGTGGGGGGCGACTCTGCTTACGCCATCTGACATATATATATATATATATATATATATATATATATATATATATATATATATATATATATATATATATATATATATATATATATATATATGAATTGGTAGGGTAGTCTTGACTGACTAGTTAAAAAACAAACTCAGTGGTTATTGAGGCATCAGTCTATTCGGGCATCGGAAGTAAAACTCTTTTTTTACTACGCCAAGCTTTCGAAAATGTTTATTCTCTTTATCAAGGCTACAACACAGAGTACAGTTAGTAACTTAATTAAATTTACATTATGTTGGACATTACCTAGGGTGCAAAGTGAGTTAAAAAAACCTTCGTAACATCTAGCACAACAGGACAAACACTCCAACCCAGGTCTTACAGTTTAATTATACTTTATTGCAATTACATAATTACTTTTCGAGACCCTTGAGGTTTGGGCCACATGGTTTCATTACAGTGAAGCAGTCAGGTTAAGATCTAGTGTGTCAACAGTGTCACACTGTCGGTCTAGAAGGCTGGAGAATATTGCAGAATGTTCCAGTCTTCCAAACAGACAGTCGCGCAACAGATGGCGTTGGTCAGGAAACCCGTTCTGTTTTACCAATGTTTGTTTGTTATGAGTTAATATGCCAGATGGCGTAAGCAGAGTCGCCCCCCACACCTGCCACATGCAGACGGCGTCAAGCAACCCACCCAGCATATTTTAAATAAAATGTTTTTTATTTAGAAAGCTGTACTGTCTCCCTTGTCACCTAGGGAGACAGCACACCTTACTCTTGGGCTCCTGAGTAAGCAATTCATTTTTATGTGGGTTGTTACACTTTTGATCTTAGTCTTATCATATCAATCTCGATTATTTTCTGAAATTCTGTTTATAGCGGGTTATTTTATGCTTATTAGGGACAAAAGTCAATGAAAAACGAACAGGGGAATTTATTTTGTCTGGTGCTTTCAAGACAGCTGAAAATTTGAGGTGAAAATAAACTGAGTACGTTGTGCTCGTTTTACTTTAAACGTCCAAAGAGGAATTGTGAGACCCCTCTGTGGTCTTATTTTTGTTTAGAGTGACAATATACGAGTAGATTGAGCTTAAGTCTGAGATGTCCCTCTTTTTATTAAGACAGTTTGGTGTCAAGTGTGTTTCTGCCATTTCTAAGAAGAGCCTTTTTCTCAGTTTACTTTCTGTATACATATGTAGCGTTGGTCTCTGAGTAGTTTGGATCATGACCAGTTTCTATATGATGTTCAGCTAAGGCACAAGAGGGTTTTTTTAATCTGCAGTCGCTCTTGTGTGAAGTTAGTCTGTCCTTAAGCACTCGAGACGTTTGTCCTATGTATACCCTATCACAGGAAGAACAAGGAATACTATACACGAGGCTTGATTTGTCTCCTGTTTTTACTTTATCTTTGAGATTTGTGAAAATGTTACCTACCGTCTTAGAGAATCGCTGCGTTATTTTTATTATTGGTGTGTTTTTGAAGACTTTAATAATTTTTGTGGTGATAGAGTCTATTGCTGGTAGAGAATAGTAGTATAGAGCTCTATTTACCGATTTAAACGCATCAATTTCCGGTGAGACATCCGGGGCTCCCCTATCTCCCACAGTGGTCAACGCTCTGGTGTTATATATAAGTTTTTTTTAACAACTCCTGGGGGTATGAGTTTTCAAGTAATGTACGATATAGTCTGTCCAGATTCTTTTGTCTAAGTGTATGGTGACTTATTTTTTCTATTCGTGACTTGAGGGCAAGCACCAGGTTGATCTTCATTTTTTCTGTGTGGTATGAGTTGTAATTCATGTATCTACCTGAGTTAGTAGGTTTGACATACCAATCTAAGATCACCTGGTTGTCCTGTGTCCGAATTAATTTGGTGTCTAGAAAGGGGACACTTCTTTCTGACTCCTCCTCCATCGTAAATTGTATGGATGAGTTGTACGAATTGAACACCCCAAGAATTTCTATTTTTTTATTTTCTGGAAAGAAATATGTGGACGATGTTGTCTGTACAGTTCCAGAAAATAAAAAAATAGAAATTCTTGGGGTCTTCAATTCGTACAACTCCTCCATACAATTTACTATGGAGGAGGAGTCAGAAAGAAGTGTCCCCTTTCTAGACACCAAATTAATTCGGACACAGGACAACCAGGTGATCGTAGATTGGTATGTCAAACCTACTAACTCAGGTAGATACATGAATTACAACTCATACCACACAGAAAAAATGAAGATCAACCTGGTGCTTGCCCTCAAGTCACGAATAGAAAAAATAAGTCACCATACACTTAGACAAAAGAATCTGGACAGACTATATCGTACATTACTTGAAAACTCATACCCCCAGGGGTTGTTAAAAAAACTTATATATAACACCAGAGCGTTGACCACTGTGGGAGATAGGGGAGCCCCGGATGTCTCACCGGAAATTGATGCGTTTAAATCGGTAAATAGAGCTCTATACTACTATTCTCTACCAGCAATAGACTCTATCACCACAAAAATTATTAAAGTCTTCAAAAACACACCAATAATAAAAATAACGCAGCGATTCTCTAAGACGGTAGGTAACATTTTCACAAAACTCAAAGATAAAGTAAAAACAGGAGACAAATCAAGCGTCGTGTATAGTATTCCTTGTTCTTCCTGTGATAGGGTATACATAGGACAAACGTCTCGAGTGCTTAAGGACAGACTAACTCCACACAAGAGCGACTGCAGATTAAAAAAACCCTCTTGTGCCTTAGCTGAACATCATATAGAAACTGGTCATGATCCAAACTACTCAGAGACCAACGCTATGTATACAGAAAGTAAACTGAGAAAAAGACTCTTCTTAGAAATGGCAGAAACACACTTGACACCAAACTGTCTTAATAAAAAGAGGGACATCTCAGACTTAAGCTCAATCTACTCGTATATTGTCACTCTAAACAAAAATAAGACCACAGAGGGGTCTCACAATTCCTCTTTGGACGTTTAAAGTAAAACGAGCACAACGTACTCAGTTTATTTTCACCTCAAATTTTCAGCTGTCTTGAAAGCACCAGACAAAATAAATTCCCCTGTTCGTTTTTCATTGACTTTTGTCCCTAATAAACATAAAGTAACCCGCTATAAACAGAATTTTAGAAAATAATCGAGATTGATATGATAAGACTAAGATCAAAAGTGTAACAACCCACATAAAAATGAATTGCTTACTCAGGAGCCCAAGAGAAAGGTGTGCTGTCTCCCTAGGTGACAAGGGAGACAGTACAGCTTTCTAAATAAAAAACATTTTATTTAAAATATGCTGGGTGGGTTGCTTGACGCCGTCTGCATGTGGCAGGTGTGGGGGGCGACTCTGCTTACGCCATCTGACATATATATATATATATATATATATATATATATATATATATATATATATATATATATATATATATATATATATATAAAGACTGTTGATTTTCTTGGGGTAGCGGTCTCGGGACGAAGTAAAACTCTAAAATTTTAACTTAAAATGTAAATAATGATGCCTTACTTATTAAACAAACATATTACCAGCGTATTACTCAATTTGCATGTAAGTAAATTGAAATTGACCATAACTTCCTGATCCTTTTTATATGTAACTATTTTCCGTTGTTCTTTTTATGTTTTTTTTTAATAAAAAGAGAACCATACATATAAGCCATCATGTAATAATTTCCATTATTGTAGCCTTGAAAAAGGAAGAAATAAATTTCCGAAAGCTTGGCGTTTGTGAAAAAAGAGTTTTACTTCGTCCCGAGACCGCTACCCCAAGAAAATCAACAGTCGTTCTATTCAACTGTCGGTCAAGACTACCCTTCCCAGTATATATATATATATATATATATATATATATATATATATATATATATATATATATATATATATATACATATATATATAATGCACAACTGTGTGGCCGAGAAAGAAACATACCCAGCGGGAAACGATTTCCACGGTATGGATTGTTGAGCCGGAGACAATATACACCCTAGAACGTTGCTATAGATAGCATCATGCAACTGCAATGATAATAATTAGTTTAAGAATGGGCCCGAATAAATAAACACGCTTTACTTTAACGAGCTGAAAGTAGGGAGGAATACCGCGTCCATATGTTATTTTTCGTCCATGGGTTGCATTTTGTTTTTCTATCAAAATTGTGAAATGCTGTAACAGCTTTTATTAGAGAAGCGTTCTCAGAAAGCTTCACAGTGAAATTTCTAGACGCAAAGAGCTTGGTGAAACAGATTTACAAATTCGTTATTTTAAAGGCTCATCTCGGTCGGATTGTTTAATTAAAACCGGCACCAAAAAACGACAACTGACATGTTACTTTCATAATGCGGGAGGAATGCAAACCAAGCTTAGAGATTTTGGCTTGGCGGTTTCTGTGTGTCACTATGATATTATTGTAATTGTGGAGTGTTGGCTATCGGATGGTATTCACTCCAGTGAGATGAACATTGGTAATTATATAATTTATCGTAGTGATCGAGATAGCGATACCAGTGTCAAGCAGAGAGGTGGTGGGTTCTGGTCGCTGTCCGAAACAGTCTTCAATCTAGGCAAATCTCCCTTTCAAGAGACGGTGTGGAGCAGCTCTATGTGACAGTCAAATGTGGATTACAGATAATTATTTTTAGAGCAGTTTACATCAGGCACTTAACTACGGGTGGGCTTGGGTGGGCACAGACCCACCCAAAAAATGTTGACGCCCACCCAAAAAAATTTAGAAATTTATTTTTTTGTAAATATTGAATTTCTATCACGTCACTCTGTACTAAACTGAAAGAACCGCAAAAAAATCATTCAAAAATGTATTTATTTGTAAATATTAAATTTTTACCTCATCACTGTACCGGACAGAAAGAACGCAAGAAAATCACATTTTGAGATAAAATTATAAATGAGATACCTATATGTCTAATCCTATGAAAACCTAACTTTTGGTTGAACCTTTTTTTTAAGCAAAAATTTTTATCAAGAGTTACTTTTTTTCTTATCTTACAAAATTTGTTTCATTTGTCCTTTTGTAAAATCCATTTGCGGATCTGCGGACATAATTTATACTCTTCAAAATTGCTTGTCAAATTATGCCAAATATATGTGCCCATTTTTAATTGTCACCCTCCAAAAATGTAGATCTTGGTACGTGCCTGGTTTACATCCCTCCAAGGTCCTGTCAAGAAATATATGAATACCATTGCTCTATAATAAGTGATATAAGCAGAAAATTTCCAAAACGCTCCTTGATAATATTTCATTGGTTCATGTTTTGGGCTACACCGTTGGATTTCTAAATCTGTACCAACTTATAAACATTTCAAATGGCAATGGCATTTTTATTGATCAAGTTTATTGTCAAGTATTGACTGGGATATTTGGTTTTATAGTGTCCTGTACCATGTCATTTCTCTTTTTGTTCCTTTGAAGCGATTTAGAAGCTCAAACTTTCCGGCTTGGTTTAGTAACGAATTAAAGCAACTTGTGATTCAAAAAAAGATTGCTCATAAAACGCCAATCGGGCATCCATAAAATATTCGATTCACTTGTAACATCGATTTTATCCTGGAAATGTAATAGGTAATAGGGAATCAGTAGACTCTAGTTGTATCCCGTTTTAGAATGGAATTGATGGTCTCTCACTTTGGTCACAGCTGAATGGACTTAGTTTAAACACCAGTAAGTGGCATGGCATGTTTCTTTCTAGATCTCGCGATCATATTGATTACGAATACAGTATTAACATTATTAACAACATTACTCTTACCAGAGTGGATGAGATTAGAGATCTGGCCGTGCTACTGGACGAATCCCTTACATTTGTAAACCACGTTAATTTTATTACTCAAAAAGGTTATAAAAATCTTGGTTTCATATCTAGACATTGTCGCGATTTGTCATGTGTAACTTATAAACCACTGAACTGTTCCATTGTGAGATCTGTGCTGGGATTTCAACATGCTATTCGATATCGAAATATTCTAGTTGGCGCAAAAAATCGATTCCCGTTCGCTTTCAGCTGATCGCGGATCATCGAAAACGATATCGATTCTTTCTATACCTCTAGAGATCCCTTTCCGGTCGATTTCGAGAAGAAGACGGTGATTTTTAGGTTAGAATTATTGGTTTTTGTAGGTTCTGCAAGTTTTCTTTTGTTTAAATTAACGACTATAATAAAATTATTAATTACTGTGTCGTTTCTAAAATTTCACGTATGTGAAACGTAGCACCAATATATAAAAAATTATGTATTTAAAAAAATACATTTTAGACTTTTTCAATTAAAATCGGATACTTATGTTGTAGTTTAAAAGTGTGATTTTTAACATTTTTGATTACAAAACAATAAGCCACTGTTCAGAAATGATCGTTCTTTCAACTAATTTTTTAAAAGTTTTCCCACAAAATAATCTTAGGTTATAATTCACTATGCATGCGTGGTACGAATACTACGGTTTCCGATAACGAAGAAAGCAATGGCATAAACGACATCGAATGAGAATACCGCATTGGTCGATATCGCTTTGACTATCGAGCATCGAAAGCGTTACGATAGCTGTCGTATCGAGTGAAAGGGTCTGTACTATTGTTGTGTGCTCTGGTCGCCTTTTTACCAAGTTCACATAACACATTGAGGGGTACAGAACACTTTGAAAAATCTCTATTTCTTAATAATATGTTTTACATCATATAGTTACTTAATTAATATATAGTTTCTTACCACATAAAGAATATGTTTATAAGAAATATTTTAAATATCTCCCCTTTGGAGTCCAGAGGTTATCATCTGGATATGCGATTTCTACATGGTCTTGGTCGTCGTCATGATCTTTTAATTGAGGACACAGACTGCACGTATATTTTATCCAAACTACACTTTAATAAAAGTCATCGTACCCGGAACAGGGATCTGTCATGCCTACCTTTTCACGCCTCAAACTATGGTAAGTATGTATTGTCCTCTAACAAGGCTTCAGCGTAGCTTCATTTGATTAGTGGTGAAACAAATGTTTATGTTCCCAAACATAAGTTTAAAATTGATCTCAAACGATTAATGTAAGGTTGACTGTGGTGGCCAAAGGGATTTGTCGCTATTTCTCTATTTCATCCATATCACTACTATTTTGATACTATATTAAAAAAATTTCACATCTATTGCACTAAAATATTGTAAATAGAGTTTTCGCTAATAAAGTAAAGTAAAGTAAAGTTCGATAGTTGTTTAAGGGCGAAGATTTAATGACCGATTCTGGGATTTGAAATTAAAGATTACGACCGACAGTTTATTTGGGAGTATCGTGCTAGTGTAAACAGAGTCCGACAGTCGGGTGATAACATAAGTGTCGGTGTGCATCGTGTGTTCCTTTGAGATTTTAAACTACGCTTTTGCTAACGGGAATGGTTATTTATCTCTCAGACAGCAAGCGGCCAGAAAACCCTACTTAGTTTAACTCATAGATGTGGTGGAGGGTAGAATGAGCTTCTACACTGCACTGAGGACAAAATGGGTAACTAACTTATAACTTATAACTGTTAAGTACGTTTTTTTTATCAATATTTAGTTTAAGTTCAATTGATGAAATTTTCATCGTCCTATTATAGGGTGCTTGTACAGCGCTTATAAGTCGCTGATATGTATTTAAACGGTCGATTATTTCCTAAAGTAGCTAGCGGAAAACGTTAAACACAAAGTTTCTTTTTTTAAATCTACTACAATAAAGAAAAATTAAGTATACAGGATCAGTCAAGAAGTCATAGAAGAAGAAAGTATTACTCGATATTTAAGTTCTTAAAAAATTAAGAAAAAAATGTGTAGCACACCACAGACCTTAATGTTACTGCTTTTGAGTAGATAGTTATGCCACAAGAAGAAGAGAGGAAACATATTTTAACAAACAACTATTTTCTTTGGAATCCTATTCTATAAGGTACTCAAAGTGTCCACCATTTGCCTCTTAACGGTAATGAACTCGCTGAACAAAATTTTCAAGTGAATCTAAAAGGGCATTGGGAGGAATACTGGAAATTTCGTGCCTTATTCTGTCTTGCAGCTCTTCGATATTTTGTGACTTATTTTTGTAGGCTAAATTTTTTATATCACCCCATAGAAAAAAGTCAAGCGGGGTCATATTGGGAGATCTAGCTGGCCATTCAATTGCGCCCCTGCGTCCAATTCATTTACAGGAAATGTCTTAACTAGATATTCCCGCAGCACACGTCCAAAATGTGAAGGAGACCCATCTTGCTTAAAGCATAGGTATTTGTTTTGTTGGTAAAGTGGGATTATTATTGTTCGGGAATAATCGTCTAAGCTTCGGAAAAATATTCTCTTGCAAAACTAATAAATATCGTTCAGAGGTCAAATTTTCGTTTATAAAGTATGGTCCTATGATGTGTCCACCATAAATGCCACACCAAACATTGACTTTTTGTGGTCGTTGGGTGTGAACATGCTTCATTCAGTGTGGATTTTGGTCTGACTAATACCTATAGCTCTGTCGGTTTACATGCCCGTTTAAACAAATTGTAGATTCGTCAGAAATCAAATTGTGGTTGACAAAGTTCATATTTTGGTTAAATTTATCCATAATAACTTCGCAGAACTCGATTCTGCGATCAAAATCGACTTCACTCAATTCTTGTAACAAGTGAATTTGTTTGGTAATTTTGTGAATGGGATATAGACTCATGTTATGATTTAAAGCCCTCTGTTGTGACTTGTGTCGACTTTAATAGATTTTCCACCACATCTAATATGACATTCAAAGAATTTTCTTCATTTGTAATGCTTACCGGTCTTCCACTTTTTAGTCGATCAACCCCTACCTCAAGTTTCTTGAAAACGCTGCAATGATTTTAAAACGGTTGATTTAGGGATAGATTCCCGGTCCGGATCCAGTTCATTAAAAATATTCACCACTTGGGCAAAACTCTATCACCATACCCTATCAGCAGTAAAATTTCAAAACGCTCGGTCTCACTCAAATGTGCCATTTTTGCGCAAAAATTATCCACACTAAATGTATTTTTGATATGGTTGTCAAGATCACCACTTTAAAATAAAAGAACTGCGCGGCGTTATTATGGAGCTAGAAAATTTCTAAGGTAATCTGATGGAAAATAAAGTTTTGATATTGCTAATGGATTTTATTTTACCTGGCTCTGATTAAAAACAGGCGCGGCCCCTGAAATTTTAAAGTTGTATGTCTCTGTTGCTACTTATGGAAGCCCTGCCAAGTTCAGGTTTTTTAGTAGTGAGCCTACTAGGAATGTTTTGGTAAAGAAAAAATATTTTGTAATTTGCGAAAAAAGTTGAATTTTTGAATTGACCCACCTGGGAAAAAATTAACATGCTTAGGTATTTTATTTATTATTTTTTCTAAACAAATTTTACATCATTTTGTCGACAATTCTTAAATTTTTAGAGAAAAACTGTGTCAGTAGAATGTTATAGTCACTTGATTTTTTTTAAACCTAAACATAATTTTAAAAATAATTCAAATGATAATAACTTTTTACAAAAATAAACATAATCAGGTGATACACAAATGTAAAGGGTATGAAGTATTCTTTTAAAAAATGAATCAAAAAGTCGAGGTCTATATGTGACAAAAACAAGTTAGTATATTAGTTACTCAATAAAAACAAATGATATAAACAAAACTATAACGTTACTTTAGAGAAGGTAAAACATCGTGTCATTTTTGTTAACATAATTCTCTTCTAACTATAATAGTTTTCGAGATATTACGAAATTAAATTTTTGACTATTTTTAAAAAATCCCCTGTAAATAATAAACTGTAGAGAATTTGGCAACTCCGTAAACGGAATATGAATAGGGACTAAAAATTGTATATTTTCTCTAATTTAACCGACTTCATATCTTTTACCGTTTCGGAGATAGCAACAGTGGTATCACCTATATTAGACACCCTGTATATACAGTCAGTTAATATTAATATTTCAAGGCCTAGACAATAAAAAATAATATAAAAAATTACTGCGAAAATTTTTATTGAAGTGTTACATCATAATTTAACAAAATTAACAAAAACTAAGTCAAAAAAGTCTCCATACACTTAACAATAATCAATATTAATTTAACAGAAAATACCAATATCTTTGAACCTAATATTTAGTTGGGCCTCCGTTGGACCTTGATAACCTCCTGTAATCTTTTTGACATGCTTGCAGCCAGCTTTCTAGTAATTTATGGGGGTATGGTCTCCCATTCATCTATTATTCTATTTTTTTACTCTTCCTTATTAGAAAAACTGTATTTGCGAATGCGCCGTTTTAGTTCTTCCCACAAATGTTCGATGGGGTTAACATCGGGTGATTGTGGAGGGGTATGAAGCTGCTGTCGCACATCATCCATTCTCGTACCATGTTTAGGATCATTGTCCTGTTGGAAAAGGTGCCTGCCTTCGAGTCCCAATTTCTGAACACTTTTTCTCAAATTGTCTCCTAAAATATTCAGATAAACATGCTGGTCCATTGTACGGTCAATAAAGTTTAAATTCCCTACTGCCACTCCACCCGTCTCACCGTAGAACAAATATTTTCAATTTTCAATGCTGTATTCTTCTTTCTCCAAACTTTAGTTCTGCCATCAGACCCAAAAAAATTGATCTAAAAAATGACTGTTTCCCAAAACTCAGGTGGCTTTGAAACGTATTCCGTAGCAAACTCTAACCTTTTATGCGATTAGTTTCCGAAATAAGCGGCTGCTTTCTGGCTACACGTCCATTATAAGCTACCCTTTGTAAACGATTTGTAGCGGTTTGTGGACAAACATTTTTCGGAAATTTTTCTTTAATTTCTTCTGCAGCTTTTGGTGCATTTTTATTTGAATCTTTAATTATTTCTCTAACAATACTGGCCTCTTCGCGTGGAATGAATTTCTTAGGTCGACCGGAGCGGGGCCGAATCTTATATGAACCGGTTGGTTTGAATTGGTTTACAATGTACTGAATCGTAATTTTTCCTATATTTCTAAATGATTTTCCATCCTTCCATAAATCAATTACAATCTTTCGAACTGCATTCGGAATTTCATAATTTCTTTCACTCATTCTTATGACAATTAAATAAATTCACTGTAAAATATAAAATTACATCGGGACACAGATTAAAAAGTACGACTGAAAATGATTCATTTGTTTGAAATTTAGTTAGCAATGACTACTTGATTAAGTGCAATGGAATATACTGTAGTTTTTTTTTGCGTATTTCTTAGTGTACTAGTGTAGACTTTTTTGCTTAGTTTTTGTTAATATTTTTAAATTATGATGTCACATTTTAATAAAATGTTCCGCAGTTATTTCGTATTTTATTTTTTATTGATTAGATCTGAAATATTAATATAAATTTTGTTTTTCATAGTTCCAATTAGCTGGTTAAAAAAAATATGTATGTATAAAAAGCTTGTAGTGTATGGAGACTTCGTGGTTTGACTGTTTATATATATATATATATATATATATATATATATATATATATATATATATATATATATATATATATATATATATATATATATATATATATAAACAACATTTTTAGATCTTTAGTTAACATTTCAATTTGACATCCTAACATCAAAATGACAATAACAAAATTCTTTAAAAATTAATTAATGTAATATCAATACAAAACGATTATAATAAATATATAAAAATAGAGTAAACAGTCGTTTAAATTTTCAAACATAGAGATCTTAATACTACCGGAATCTGAAAACAGTATTGTCCATGTACATTACATGTACATAAAGCTAAACTAAATATACATTTTATAAGTTTTCGTAGGCTTGTTGCGTAAAGCATCCCTACCTACGGATTTTTCCAGTGGGAACTGGGAGCTGGTGCTGGCTCTAAGAGGAGGAAAAAGTGACCGAAGGTCGATTATGTAACCATTGTCCGGGGAATCCATGAAAGGTGCAAGGGAACTGTTTTTACGTAGTTTAAAGAAAGTTGGTTTTTATTGAGTTTTTTATTGGTTTGTTATTTTTCTTTATTTATTTTTAGTGGAAAAGTTAAGCAAAACCCACCTTGATTTAAAAGTTTGATTAGTGACTTGTGACAGTACTAATTATTTACGAGGACGATGCGACGCTCTGTCACTAAATGGCGGTGTATCATATAACATTTTATTTCATTCCGAATTAGTTTTTAGTTTTCTGAAATGCGTGTTAGACTAACAATATTACCTACCTCTAACAGTTAGAGGAAGGTAATCGTCAAAAACAACAATAGAAAATTAGTGATATTTACTAAAAGAAGTAAGTGTTATAAAACACCCGACTTTTGGCTAGTCGTATTCTGAAACGGTGAAAAATATACTTAATTCTACAAAGCTAGTAACTGTCATATCATAGATATTTTATAAAACGTTTGAAATTTTTAGCCAAATTATTTAAAACTTGAATTTCTGGGACATTTTACAATCTGTTTAGGAAATGCATGGTTTTACAATTCGTCTACAACAGCAATATACTTTATCACAGAGTTTTCTGGGACATAAGTTTATTTATAATTCTTACTAAAGTTTTAAAACCCCAGCTTAGGCATCTAAAGGAATATTTGTGAAAACTGATTTATCGCAGACCCTGAGACTCCTTCTGCACTAACATGAACAGGGGCCACATAAGAAAAATCAACATATATATCATCTTATTTAACAGGTTTTTTCTTTTTCATACAACAATTATATTTTTTTTAAATATAGCATTGTACGTAATTAAATGCAGATCTAAACATTTTAAGGTAACTACAATAAAATTTATTTTACATTTTCTATTCTGCTGGACAAGTTTAATGAAATATATGAAATAAATTGAAATATTAAGACTTGTCTTGGGTTGTAAACATTATTAACAAATTATTTATTATTACTGCTATTACTCATAACGTCTAATATTTGCTCCATAAGCTTCTGGTTACTTTCAAGTGTATTTTTAATGTGAATTATTTCGTTATTTAAATTATGAATATTATGTTTTAATTCGCTCAATTCACTGTTAATTTTATCATCATAATTTATGCTTTTGAGAATTTTTTTCTTTTTTGGAGAAGGCAGTTGCTGTAAACTTAGCCTGTTTCTCTTTTTCTGTTTCCTTGCTACTTCATAAGCGGCTAGTAAAATCTCTTTTGGGAGTCTTTTTTCTCTTTGGTGTAGTGGTTTGACAGTAAGTACTCCATGACCCTGAGCCGATACTAAACTAGACCATTTAAATAGTTCTGACCAAATCTTCCTATGGAAGTAATCATTAAAAACAGCTTTTTCAATATACGATATCAATTTAGCCTGTTTCATTAATTTTGCAAGTTTGGCAGACTTGCGCAGACCTTGAATATCATGAACGGCAATACCAACCAAGAGGTTGAGCAGTATTATTGTAACACAAGTAACAAAAATTATGTAAATTATTTCCATAGATCCTTCAAGAACGAATGGTGAATCAGTGTTATCTTTTTCGGTAATAAGATCAAAATTCATTTCTCCTATTGCCATTACTAATACTGTTATGTAGCCTATAAAGATATTTGCGAATACTTGAGACTCTGGAAACAAAACACAAAAACTTACGGTAAATCCAATCAGAAGCAGAGAAAAGACAAAAAGAAGTTTGGCAAACTCAAGTTGAACTGAAGTATACATTGCAACGTATGTTCCAAAGACGGGAAACTGGCCAAGAATATATAGTAAATTAATCCAGCATAGGAGGACCCCAAAAGCACTTACATGATTTTGCCAAATGTATGTCCTGCCGGTGTATACAAATGATATTAAGAAAACAGTTATTATACAGCTCCAGTCTAATATGTTTTCCAAATTACAAAGGTATTGTTTTATAGATGAGTAGCCCGATATACTACAAAGTTTCCTAGTAAATATTCCAAAACACAGAGTGACCAATACATACCACTGAAGCTCTATTAAGTAGGGATACTCGCTAAATAATTCACCAGTCAAGGAATGGCTCAGGCAAAGATTTTTATCGCCCTCTAGAGTCGTACTCGTTATATTTTTACTAACATTGTAACAGTTGTGTGCAATACCAGTTAAAACATAAGAAGATAACATGGTCACGAAAATAAAGAAAAATATGCCCCTATAAATGTAAAATTTTCTGATTTTCTTCCATTTTAAATAAAGGAAAGCTGTACAGAGAGGATGCAAGAGCAGTTCTTTTTGCCCCTCTCGGACCAGCGTTTTGAGGTATGTAACTTCTCTGGGGTGACAGTGCTGTAGAATTGTTGAAAAATCCATTCGTATCTCGACTTCCTTACTATTTGAATCCTGTGGAGTAATACTGATTGATTCATCTAGTTTCTTCCTTATGGCATCGACACAAGTCGGGATTTTTTGGCAGATTAGTCCTAAGGCAGTGATACCAGACTTACACTTTACTGTGATAGCTGCGTTGAATATAATTAGTGTTTCTGCACATTCTGAAAGTTCATTTAACGCAGCTAAGTGCAATGGTCTACAGTGACATTTATCTTTCATATTAACATCTGCTCCATATCTGTAAAATAACAAGTAAGTTAATTATTATTGGTTACATTAGATTAAGTAATCTTTATAATTTTAATTGTGTTAGAATATAGTTGTTAAATGTTGAATATAGTTTTGACAGTTTAAAAATTGACGTAAATTGTCGTTTTTAATGAATATCTTTAATTTTGGAGCACGAGTTTCAATAAGGGAATATTTGTGAAAAACACATGTAGTTATAATGGTGCTGCAGTTATAATTTTATGAAAATATTTTCATGAATTATTTATATTTTGCTATTATCTCATCACTACGATTTTTCCTTTTTTTAATGCAAAATGGTAGTTCCTGTACCAACATTTACTTTTTTCCATATAAATGACAGATACAAGTCACCGATGACTTGCGCAATAAATTTGAACTAATATAGCCTCTTTATGAGTTTCTTGAAGAAGTATTTATGCTTCCATTTATCATTAATATTTATTGAGAAATTCAGTAAAGTTGTCACGGGCAAAAAGCATATATAAAGAATTTGCACTTTATGTTCACGCTAATAATGTTGTAGTGTTGTTAGTTGTAGTGTAATTGTTTGAATGTTCGGTGTTGGTATAGTTTTACATATTATGCTTTATTTACCTCTTTTCGAAGTCTTAGTATCTTTAGTCTCTGGCAACGATGATTTTAGCACTAAGCGTTTTTAAATTTCAGAAAAAAATTATGCACGCTGCAAACTAAACACGATATAGATAATTAACTAAAAGTACGTTATTAAAATATAATAGTTATAGAAAAGGCATAGGTACTTTTTTTATGAGTCGACATAAACCAATCTATGTATATATATATATATATATATATATATATATATATATATATATATATATATATATATATATATATATATATATATATATCTATATATATATATATATATATATATATATATATATATATATATATATATATATATATATATATATATATATAAAGTTTTCAACGTCCGTCGTAGTATAAACTAAAAAGAAAAAGAAAAAAATAATGGCTATTCGGACTGAAAGCCGGTAAGTTATGTTATGGGGAGTCCAAGATCTAATGGACAACCCCGGGCTGACAGACAGTAAGCTTTCACCCTTGTGGGGGATCATCAGACTAACGTAGCCTTTAGGCAGCTTCCCCAATAGAAACTTCGGCTATTCAGGTATATCGTTTTGAAAAACGACGATACAGAACACACGAGAGCGCCATCTATAGGAAACCACTTCAATGCAAGAACAGATCTCACTCGAGTAAAGCTGCTACCGATATACAGGGTGTCCGGGAAAATGTGGGAAATCTCCCAGATATGAAAAAAAAAACACGCGAAAAGAATACTACAAGTTCATATAAACTTTTTCCGTATGGGCCTCCTCTTCGGAGATATGGGCTCCCAAAGAGCTCCAATGAAATGAAGTTTTTTACACATAATTATTGAATTATTGAAACCCAATCAAACTACCAGGTATGTATATTCCAATTCTTTTTAATATGATGTATACCAGGTTAGACCCTTCAAATTACTATCCGAGAAAGTGTTGTGAAGTACTCACAGCTGCAGGGACGGACTAGCTGTGACACTCATGACCCCACTTTTTTTACGCCCTGTATGATAATAACTTTGGACGACGTTTTTTACATACCTTTAACCATTGACTAAAAATTAAGTGCTCTTCATTCATGTCGTTAATCCTAACCGTTTTCGAAAAAAACGTCATTTTATTTAGGTACACTGTTAGTCCCCTAACTTCTGTCGGGTTGAATATGAAAAACAGGAATTTTTCCCTGTCGCCAACATAGTTTCCATAAAACGTTAAACTTTAACTGCTAAGTTAAAAACTTCGTAAGAGGGTTCAACATGGGCTCCGTGAAGTCTTATACACTCGCGGGCACGACGAATTGAGGACTGCTGTACCCGCCACAATAACCCAGCATTGTTCCTTATTTGATAACAATGAAACGTGATTCTTCGTAGAAGTTCCTCCCTACTATCAACCGGAGTAGAATACACCAAGGTTTTGAGGTGTGCCCACAGGAAAAATCCAACGGCGTTAGGTCGGGAGATCGAGGAGACCGGACAATAGGTCCTCCCCTACCTATTCAACGGTTTGGATAGACGTTATTCAGGTGCTCCCGCACAGCAACGCTGAAATGAGGTGGTGCTCCATCGTGCATGTAGTACCTACATACATGTTTCGGCGGATTTCAAGTGGTAAGTGCTCTACTAAATCGTGAAAAGCGTTCTGGAGGAATTCCAAATAAAGTTGTCCATTCAGTCGTACCGGCAATACGAATGGTCCAATCAAAAAATTGCCCATGATTCCTGCCCAGACATTAATTGATTGGAACTGATGTTGATGATGCGAAACAATAGTTGCATGAGGATTTTCGTCAGCCCATACATGTGAGTTGTGTAAATTCATGATACCATTTTTGATAAACCCTGCTTCGTCCGTGAAGAGAATAGTGCTAATGAAGTTGACATTATTTCGTTGCTGATCCAATAGCCAGTTTGCAAACTGCATTCTACGGGGAAAATCTTCAGGAATCAGTTCATGCACTTTTTGCAAATGATATGGATATAACAGCTGTTCTTGAAGAACTTCATGTAGGTACTATTGTTTTCGACGTATTAAACCGCGTTGATAGTTTTCGAATGCTCGTTGAAGGAGTGTCATATACAGTATTTAAAATATTTTCCTCTAACTGTGGCGTACGTACTGTTCTTCCCAGACCAGCATCAGTACTTCTTTTCCCAAAATTTCCTAAAATTATGAATAAATTTAATAATATTACCTTAGTAAATGCAATCGCCTACCATTCTCCCTTAGACGTAGGTCAACTCGTTGAAATGTTTTCTGATCGGGAAGAGTACGATTAGGATATCTGTCGTGATATAACCTTCTGGCTTCCAAAGCATTGCAAGATGCAAGACCATACATCAGATGCATATCTGCGTACTCAGTAAACGTGTATTCCATATTTCGAATTATTTCACAATTAATTTCACCACGAAATACAAAAATCAGTAATTTAATATCGAAATAAAGAGTCAATGTGTCAGCGATGTGAAAGTTGACAAGTTCTAAAATGCAGGATATTTATTTCTTTCGTACCTAGCAACGTTTGCAACAACAATACTTTGTTTTTGGGGCCGATAAAATAAAACGCACATTTTTTGCGAACCTAGGTCGAACTGCAATTCACAGAATTAGACGTATCTGTTATTGAAATACGCCAAAAACATGATGTCAATAATATGACGTTTTTTCGAAAACGGTTAGGATTAACGACATGAATGCAGAGTACTTAATTTTTAGCAAATAGTTAAAGGTATGTAAGAAACGTCGTCCAAAGTTCTTATCATACAGGGCGTAAAAAAAATGGGGTCATGAGTGTCACAGCTAGTCCGTCCCTGCAGCTGTGAGTACCTCACAACAATTTCTCGGATAGTAATTTGAAGGGTCTAACCTGGTATACATCATATTAAAAAAAATTGGAATATACCTGGTGGTTCAATAATTATGTGTAAAAATCTTGATTTCATTGTAGCTCTTTGGGAGCCCATATCTCCGAAGAGGAGGCCTATACGAAAAAGGTTTATATGAACTTGTAGTATTCTTTTCAAGTGTTTTTTCATATCCGGGAGTTTTCTCACATTTTCCCGGACACCCTGTATAGGCAGGTACTAAAAACAATCAGGGAGCATGACACCCGGTATCGGAACCGATTTTTGAGCATCACTCCAGATTTCCACAGTTTTGTGGTTTACACTAGGGATCGCATACACAATCTCACCGGGAAGCCATGCTACCCTGCCTACAAAAGCCAAGCACTATAGAAAATATAGAAAGGTTTCATCGTCCGTCGTAGTAATAAACTAAAAAGAAAAATAATGGCTATTTGGACTGAAAGACAGTAAGTTATGTTTTTGCATCAAAGTACGGGGAGTCCAAGATCTAATGGATAACCCCGGGCTGGCAGACAGTAAGTTTTCACTCTTGTTGGGGATCATCAGACTGACGTAGCCTTTAGGCAGATTCCCCAATAGCAACTTCGCCTATTCAAGTATATCGTTTTGAAAAACGACGATACAGAACACACGTGAGCGCCATCTATAGGAAACCACTTCAATGCAAGAACAGATCTCACTCGAGTAAAGCTGCTACCGATATATAGGTAGCTAGTAAAAACAATGCGGGAGCATGATACCCGGTATCGGAATCGATTTTTGAGCATGGCTCCAGATCTCCACAGTTTTGTGGTGTACACTAGCGATCGCACACCCAATCCCACCGGGAAGCCGTGCAACCCCGCCTACAAAAGCCTAGCACTATAGAAAATATAAAAAGGTTTCAACGTCCGTCGTAGTAATAAACTAAAAAGAAAAATAATGACTATGCGGACTGAAAGACAGTAAGTTATGTTTTTGCATCAAAGTACGGGGACGAACTTTGATGCAAAAACATAACTTACAGTCCGAATAGCCATTAGTTTTCTTTATAGTTTATATATATATATATATATATATATATATATATATATATATATATATATATATATATATATATATATATATATATATATATACAATATAATAGTAATTTTATTTTATAATGTAGCGTCTGAAGAGACTTACACTAAGCAGGGATTTTTCAAAAGTTCAAACCCTAAACGAGGGTTGAAAGTTCGTACGGAGAAAAAATATTAGTTGGTCGTATTAACTTGAAACTTCATAGAAGTACTCCAAAAAATAAATGATTAAACCCGTGTTTTACAGTTTTTAATAAATCAACCCCTAAGACATTAAAATGTTGGTTCAGAGCTTGTAATGGAGTAAAATCGTTAAACCGCGGACGAAGTCGCGGGCGCAAGCTAGTTATTTGATGAATTTAAAAGCGACTTTTAACAAGATCTCAAATATACGTTGTCGTTCAAAATGTTTACGAAACCGGCACCTTTTATAGTGACCGAAACCCAGCGTCTAAATTCATTTTTATAAGAAATAACTTTTTTTTTGTTTTCATCATCTTCCTTCTTTGGTACTTACATTTCAGTAAATTTTTCACCACTCTAGAGATATGAGATATGTTGGTTAATCCTAGATTATGAACAAACACAACAATGTAAAAGTATGATTTTGAATAGGTTTTCAATCAGTAAAACGTTTTAAAGTTTTGATTTCCACTGTGTATCGAAAATGAGTTTTATTTAAAAATTTAAAAAATCGGGTAGACTTTCTTAATTTTTGTTATAGAATGCTAAACGACAATAATCAACCAAGTTTAAATAGAAATAAACAAGGTGTTCGTCAATTTCCCTTGAGAATTAAATTTCAAATTAAAATTTGAAATAAACTTTGCAATTTACAACCTAGAACTAATATTCCTAAATCCATGAAGGGAATTTTGTGCGATAAAACGTATTGTTGCCATCCATCACAGTGAGGGGAGAATTCATCGGTTAAAGCATGAGCAAACCCCAGCAGTTGCAAGGAAGATAGCATTTTTTTTTATTTTTTAAAGCAATATCTTTTTTTATTTCTTACAAGCAATATCTAGGTGCGTCGCCAACTAACATCCGCCTGAAATTTTTAAGTAATTGCAAGTTTGTCTCCATACCTTATCAGCGTTCTAATAACATCGCTACAATGAAGTCTGTTAGCTTTAGAAACTGCTAAGTGAAGAGGAGTTCTTTCGTCGACATCCTGTGCATTTGGACTAGCTTTGCCTTTCTCCAGCAATATTTTCACGCAGTCGTTAGAATGTACTTTGGCAGCTAAATGTAGTGGTGTTTGGTTCCTAAAATACAAATATTGATTTCAATTATGCTTTTTGTCGTCCTGTTTACAATAATGTCATACATAATTAATTTAATTAGTGGACTATATGGCTGTAAAGGATTGAGACTATCGGAACACACCAAGGCGAGGGCAGGATCAAGAAAACAAGAAAAAACAAAATATTTAGTTAATTAATGAGTTGTCGAAAGTCAATGGAGCTGACGCAGATATTTAGTAGTTTTAATACTACCTTTGCTATGGTAATTTATGCATTTCTGATTTCAGTTTGGAGGGTGACTATTCAGAGTTAAGTTTTAATGTAAATGGAACGATTGTTCTTCCACAGCGACTGATATGTGGTCTATGTAGCTCAGGTCATGTAGCTCCTAAAGTCTCATTTAAAGTAGCTGGTAATCACCAGCGTCTCTAAATCAATAAATTACAACTACCAAAATCAAGATCTATTAACTGGGTATTATGCCACTCTACTTTTAACAGTAGAGGAATGGAAAAGTAGCTCATACTAAATAGATTAGCTTAAAACCTAATTAATTGATCAAAAGTATCTTTATACTAGCGATGGGTCGTTCGCGAACGAGTCGTTCAATTTAAACGACTCTTTTCAAAGAGTCGCGAATGAGCCGCTCCCATCAACTGAACGATACGTTCACCGTCCGTTAAAATATCTGCAGTTTCGGACAACTCCATCGACGTATCTAAGACAACTCTAGAGAGCGCGAGCGGCTCAAGCGTATAATACAAGAACGAGAGTGGTGGGGCGTCTAGCGGCCTATAACAATACATTACACAGTTTGTACGGCTCTCGTATTACTATTATTTTACGATTAACGATTAATTACTTTGCCGGAAATCTGCAACAACGTTTTTTAAGCAGAGGTGTATACTGCGGGTAGGTTAAAATTTTGAAATCCATATTACATAATCATTATATAATCTACAATAAAACCATTTTTGTTAATATATATTTACTTTTATTTTGCAAATTTAACAAATAAAAATTTGAATCTTTCCAATATTTTAATTTATTTTATTTAATTTAATTTATAGTATGATATTATTTTTGCTTGAAGCCGTCGCGCCACAATCAGGCAGCGGGCCGTCGCGTCGGCAGTCGCAAATGTGTAATTCACATCCGCGTTTTATGCTCTCTTTTATGCACATGAACAAGTGCAGGTGTCACGTTAAAGTAAAGAGCTCCACGATCCTGTAATTCGCAACTCAGCAGCCCTCGTTCAATCGAATGACTCCTTGTGAACGACTCTTCCAAGTGACCTGAACGAGTGAGCGGGCTCTCTTGAAAATGAACGAATGACCCATCGCTACTTTATACAGGGTGTCCAAAAAGTTTTAGTATGGGCAAATATCTTAGCTATTAGTAAAGATAAAGACATCAAATTTTAGGCGTATCTTATTGGTTGATAAATCTACTTCTCTATGTAATTTAACTTTTTCCACCCCCTTGAGGGGTGACGCAGCCCTATGCCATGTGGTACCTTATTTTAAAGGTCTTCAAAAAAGAAACATTTTACCGCATACTCAAGGTCCTTATCTTAATTCGTTTTTAATTGACAAACCTATAAAAATTAAAAATCGTGAAAAAAATTTGAAATTTAAATACCCTTATTATTCTCATTACTTTAAAAATTGCTCAAAACCATGCACTTTTTGGCAGTAATAAAGTCGATTTTGGAACTGTGCCAAGAAGTACCACCTGTCATTCTAGAAAATGTGGGAAGTGAGTTCTAAAATCGACTTTATTACTGCCAAGAAGTTTATGGTGGTAATTTTGAACAATTTAGGTAAATAGGAAAATAAAGGTATTTAAATTTTTTTACGATTTTTAATTTTTTAAATTTAAACCATTTAAAAACGAATTCAGATACGGACATCGGGTTTTGCGGTAGAATGTTTCTTTTTTGAAAACCTTTAAAATGACGGCATAGAGTTGCATTTAAAAATTTTGACCTCAACTCTCTAGAATCACCACTCAAGAGGTTTGAAAAAGTTAAATTACATTAAAAAGTAGATTTATTAACCAATAAGATTTAAATTTGGTATCTCTGTCTTTACTAATAGCAAAGATATTTGCTCATACTAAAACTTTTCGGACAGTTTCACTTCTCTTACGAATAATTCTATGGCAAGGGACTGATGTTTCCAGATTTGGCTTGTTGCGCAAAACTCGAGTCATTACGTCTTCGCAAATATGGAACGGTCAATAAATAAATAGTACCTATATTTCCTAAGATTAATCTCCTTTCTCATTCGTCCCTCTCGAAAAAAAGGATAGAGAATTATGTAAATGTGTGGTGCTAAGGTATCTAAGACCATCCTGAGAATTGTATTTCAGCCCTAAGTCTCGAGAATCTCCAAAACTTATAAAAATGTATTTTGAATTAGTTGTCCAACGTCAAGAATTTGTAGGATGTAATTTAATCGGCCTTCTTATCCAGTAGCATTTAAAAAGTTAGGTTTGGGGCCACCTTCATTGACATTTGAGATATAAGAGTTGACATTCTACAAATGTAGATCTATACCGGGTTAACCACAAAACAGGACTGTTGTCTCTTTACAAAAAAATAGTCGGTGTTTAAAAATAAATTGGGGGGGGGGGGGTGATGATAAAGGACTGTGACCCCTAAAAATACGACTCTGTAGATTATTTCAAATATTGGATATTCCATAGGTAGTTCAAACAGTGATGTATGTAGGCGGGTCCAATAAATAAGAAAACCCAAAATAAAATTAAAATGTTATCACCCTGTATCTATTTTTTGTGAATAGTCTCAGTAGCCCACCCGTACTCTAATTTTTCAACTCTATCGCATACTGGGGGAGGGGACATCAGGTATGCCCCTGAAAGCATGATATACGCGTAAAAGACAAAGTTGTTAATAACCTGGCAAGTGTTAGCAGATTTCTTAGTTAAACCGACTTCTCCTTTTTCAGTAACACACTGTAAAAAGTATTCCTCATTTAACAATGTTGCATTTATGTTGCATAAAAGTAATGTACCTGCTATTAGTTATCTTCGGACATGCACCGTTTTCCAACAATACATCTATACAATCCGAATGCTGTCCTTCTGCAGCAAAATGTAGAGCAGTATATTTCTTTTCTGTAGTCTGTAGATTAACATTGGCTCCATTAGCCTTGACCAAAATCCTTAAACACTCTGTACATCCTAAATCTGCCGCTAAATGAATTGGCGTTCTACCAGAACTATCTAACTGATTAACGTTGGCACCTAAAACATCGGTACAAAAGGGCTGTTGCAAATTAAACAGGCTCCCCTAAAATCTAATACTTTGGTTGAGTAAGTGAAAATTCCACGAGTGGAAGTTATAGTGTTAAAAATATAAATTAGTGATGTGTTAAAAAAACTTTAATGACCAAATAATTTTTTTCACATTTAGTTTCCAGTTCTATAATTAATTAAGTCAATAACAACTAAGAGCAGTATAACTGTTCCCGCGCAGAATAGGTGTATGCGTCATAGCATGATACAAATAAAAGAAGGTATGATACCAAACCGTGTCAAATTCGTCCGGGTTCGCACATGACGTCACGCTGTGTCCTATTTTTGAAAATTATAACGCGCAATATAGAGGTTACGTTAGTTATAGGCTATTTTATATAAATTCTATTGGTAATATACTTTGCCTCCGGCTTATAATACAAATTTTATAGTGTATGATTTAAAATAATCATATAAATAAAGGGATAAATACACTGTAATTGATTGATTGTCCACATCACAATCATACACAGCACATCTCATTTTTACTTTTAAACTCCTAAAAGTAATATAAAAACACCAAAAAATAGTTGAAAACACAAGGCGATCTTAAAAAAGACGTGTCTCGTTTACAAAATATCGCGGAATTGGTCACGGCGTGACGTAACTGGCCACGCATACCTGCGCGGTATATCTTCTTTTATTTGTATCATGGCGTCATAGTAAGTTTGGTCGCCCTTGCCGTCCACATGTGCCCAGTCGATTCCCGAGCCGGCAGCGGCGCGCCGGTTATGTAATGCGGGGACAGTTGTACAGCTCTAGTAATAACAGTGGCGTAAAAAAAGTACAATTTTATTTTATCTACGATCTCCTTGACCAAAACTTAATACGCCATTTATTGACGGCTATCGGAGCAACGTAACAGGGTAAAAATAATAAAAGTGCTCCCCTTTTATATAGTATATAAAATGTTCGATTAATAGATTTGGTATAAAATTTCATCACTTTAAAGTCCTCCTTGTCGGTCTCGATCAACCGCAGGCTAAATTATGAAAATGTGCTTTTTTTGCATCGTAAGAAGTAGCAGTCGCAAATTTCAAATATTTGTTGATTACGTCGGGTTCTTCTCGACTTGCTCAGGCTTGCTGAGGTTTCTATTATTAATGGAAATCCAAGAAACCCTGTGCAAAGCTACAGTGAACACGAGTTTCCGTATATTTTAGCATATTTATTGACTAAAGTTACAATTCGTAGGGGTAACCCTTTCGCAGAAATATCTTTAAATTTAATTGCTTTTATAATGTACTTATATATTGTATGTAAACTTATAAGTTGCGCTCTAGTATTTTAAAACTGGTTCAGCATATTACATGCTTTTACAAAAATTCAGCTATTCATCGGTGAACACAATATAGACGATTTTGACAATGGCAAGAAAAATTAAAGTCATTTTTTCGTGCGCAGGCCGCTTCTGGTGTCTTATATCAATATTTAACTCAGGGGGTTTATCCATTTGTATAAAACTAATAATAAATACGCCCCTGATGACTGCCGTACTCCTAACAATACAATAAAGCGTAAGTCGTATATCGATATATTGGATTTCCGAAGCTTTATGCAAGTCATACCTCATTAAAGTGAGGGGAATTTTTAATAAAACTAACAGATATATCTATACCGTTATTTTTAGCCTTTTATTAGGTATAAGTCTAAACTAAATATTCTTAAAGATGTATTTATAAGCAAAAAATTGAAAACTGAGTTATGCAAATAAACTTATCTCAAAGAGCATTTTTTGCTTTTATCAAAGATCACTTACCCATATCACAAAAAAGTTTAACACAGTCAAAAGCACTTGCTCTCACGCTACAATGTAAAATACTTTCAATACTGTAATGGAGATCATTGGTTAATGCGTGAATATTTCCCCCCTTTTCTAATAAAATTTTAGCTATTTCTGTGCTTTCGCCATAAGCTGTACAATGAAGAGGTGTATAACATTTATGCATAATGTTGGGGTCACTTCCTTCTTGAGACAGCAAAAACTCTGTGCCTTCTTTGCAGCCACTAAAAGCTGTCAAGTGCAAAGCAGATAATCCATAATTAGGCTCATAGTAACTGAAACATTTACAACATGTACAGTTTTGTTCATAAAAATAGCGTTTGCATAATTTGTGCTAGTGGTAACAAATCCTTATTTTTATTAGTTGCACAACCGAAATATAAATACCGCCAAAAGTTGGTGCATGTCCGATAACCATATCAGGTGTACTTAGAATGGCTTCAAGTCAAACAGCATACAGGACAGGCCAAAAAATATAAATAACGTTAAAGAGTAATGTCCCTTATTTCGAAAAATACAAAAAAAAAACGTTATAAAGAAAAGTTGTTTAGAATTAAAAGATATGTCCAAATACAATGTCTTCTATTCAAATATATATATATATATATATATATATATATATATATATATATATATATATATATATATATATATATATATATATTTCTTTTGGAAAATTTTAAATTAACCTTGTATAATGATTTTTTTATATTCGGCTATAATACATTTTCAAATTAACCACAATCAAATCACAATTTGCAATCTAAGCAAATTTGTAAAATTTTCTTAGATTTATATTTTTTTATGTAACCAAAAATTTCATGTCTGTTGCAACCTGGTTGCAACGATATTACACACAAGTTTCGAATTTCGCAAATATTCTTAAGAATAAGACAAGCATTTTTCTAATTATAATCTACATAGTAAAAAACTGATGACCATAGGAGTCGATACCATGTGGAATAAGAAAAATAAAACATTTCCAAAAAATACATTATCTTGAATAGAAGGCTATGACTTTCTATTTGGATATATCTTTTAATTCTAAACATTTTCCGTATAACGTTTTTCTGTATTTTTCGAAATAAGGGTACTTTACTCCTGAACGATTGTATATTTCTCGGCCTGCCCTGTATGCTGTTTCACTTAAAGTCATTCTAAGGGCACCTGATATGGTTATCGGACATCAATAAATATACTGAAAAAACTGTTATCAAATCAAATGACAAATTTTTGAAAAATATACTGATAGCACATCAAATTTTGATTATATTTTGTTAGCCGGTTGATTTATTTCACTTACAAAAATTTATTAGATGCCTCAATCATTTCAATAAATACTTTTTGTTGAACAAAAACTCTTGCGTTGTGCTTTCAAAAATATCCCTAAATAATTTTCGTATGCAATTAGATACAAAATATTATACAAGGTAAAATTCTACGCGAGCAAATGTATAACAATTAAAATATTTTAGGCCTATTGTCTTATTTCTTAGTTTGTATTTGTCGGTCTGCCTCCTGTATTTTTACATAACGTTTATAGTTGAGAGATAGTTCCTTATTGAGTTACTAAATTGATGTACATACCTTAACGATAAATTATTTTTTAAATTACCTACTCTGTCAAATGTCTCCACAAAAAAAGTTATAAACTGAAGCAGTATACCGACAAATTGCCTGAAGAATCAATAAAATCCGTCAAGAAGCTTTTTCAAACTTCAAAATTTTTCAAAAACTTTAAATTTAAAGTGCATGTTTTTCATGCTGGTCAGTGTATAATAGAAAAATATAAGAAACTTTCTAAGCTTGTGCAACATAAGACATCGTGGAACTCCAGACTACAACAAACTCAACATTGCAAAAACTTAGAGCTGGTTTGCTGACCATAATTGGTGCCTTAATCTTGACAGAACAGATATAGTTACCTTCTCTGTAAAAGAACGAGAAGAGAATATTATTCTTGGTATCTTTTTAGATAGCAGACTACGCTGGAAAAATCATATCAACTCACTGACAAATAACCTAGCATATGTATTCCTTGGTATCGTTGTAAATAACAGACCACGCTGGAAAAATCGTATCAACCCACTGGTAAAAAATAAGCTAGCGTCTGTACTCTTTTTTGCTTGGTAGAATTGCTCAGGTGACTCCATCTGATTTGTCTACAACAGCATACATTGTTGGTCTCTTCCAATCAAAAATATTGTTACAGCCTCAAATTTTGGGGAAACTCAATCGAATGGCCTTGGGTGTTTAAAATGCAAAAGATCGCGTTTAAAATCATAGGTAAAAAGAAATCTACAAATTGTAGTTGTAGAGTTAAACTTAAAATACTTGACCATGCCTGATCTATATATTTACCAATGCCTAACGTTTGTTAAAACACAGGAAGCTAATTTCATACCAATCAATAGTCGACATAAATACAGCATCCGACACTGTGAAAACCTGTTACTGCCTCAACATCGGCATACTTTGACTTAGAAACTCTATCTTAATATTGCTATGATACCAGAGAAAAACCAAGACAGAGAGAAGAATATCTCGTAGTGATTTCACTAGTAAATACGATTTGCTTTCTATGACCTCCAGAGTGGCCTGACCCACTCGACTACCGACGTTTAAATAAAGTTGCCATGGGAGTGCGTTGCAAATTTTGGGTTATAAAAAATTCTGCAAAATGAAAAACACATATGAAAAACAACAATCAAAAGTTTGATATGTAGATTCTCCAAAAATGTAACGACGCACTAAAAACAGAATAGCCCGCCCGTATAAATGGTATAAAGCACAGTGAAAGTGAGTATTGAGACTCGCCTCGCCGCAGAAAGCTCTCTCTGCTTGCCGCATTGCTAACGCACTGGCTATGTCGGGGTGGATTGTGAGAATCCCACACGCCAATCTCGGGGTGTTGCCGTTTAAAGGCCATGGCGTTGTCGGGCTGGCGGTAAGAAGAGATATTATTCTCTTTGTCTTGGTTTTTCCCGGGCTACACCATACAACTGCCTAATAGTTAATTTGAATACCACCTCGATCAATAAATTTAAGAATAGGGTTAAACAACTAATTTTGGAGATCTGTCCATACACTCTTGAAGAGTTTATTGTTGGTCTAACTATATTTATGTATAATGTTTGATTACTTTTATGTATATCCGTGTCAGTGAATTTTAATTGTACTCGTATAATCATTTGTAAGTATTTGTATAAAGTTCACATTTTACATAATATATTTTATTTAATTAACATAAAACCATTTTGACGATGTTCAACATTTACTCAAACGTACATAAGTAAATAAACCATATTATTATTATTAGGCAGGCTTACACCCAGGGTGGCTGTAGAACAGATTACAGAGTGGTTAGGGCACCTGGACCAAAATCGACAAGCAGCCTTTTTTCTTTTGAGTTATTTGACGTCTTATGTCTCATTATTTTAAAAATTATTTTCGAATGCATCGCTTTACTTTATTGTTGTCCGCAGTTTTTGTGTTTAAAAGCTATTAAGTTTGAACATTTTTATATTAGTTACTTACTTTAACTGGGCCCCAAGATCTAAAAAGCCCTGTAACAAATTCCACCTTTTCGTAAAAGCTGCCCAAAGGAATCCAGTATTCAGTTCTATCAAATTGGCATCTTTAAAAATATCCTTAAGATTCTCAGCGGAAATATTTTGCCATTCAATATCGTTTGGATATTGAAACTGATCCGATATTAAGGTGAATTTTGTGAGTTCTACAAGACACGATTTTATATTGTCGTAATGTAATGGAAGATGGCTGAAGCTTGTGGCACTGTCACTAAAATCGGTGAGAGATTCTGGAAAGACTGTTGATCCAAAACCTACAAAAGCATTCCAGGGGATTAAAAATAAACTATTTTAAGTTGGTATTTTTCATTAGTTTATTATTGCGAATTTATAAAACTTAACAAAAGTCGGAGTTTGTTGCTAGAGAACTAAATAATCAAGGTACAAATTGGGTTTTTGGGAATATTTTGCTTTTCCCTGTTCTGCTGTTTTCTTGTAATGTTGGTTTTAGATTATTTTTCTGTTTGTAGATAGTGAATATAACGTAAGATATAAAAAATACAATCAAAGTATGTCTTGAATTATTACTCTTGAAAGGTACCATAGTTAAAAGGTACAGGTGAATGAAAAATAAAACTGTCAAGTTCTGAAGTTTTTATTTTTAAGATTATTTCACTCATGTGTTAAAAGTCCCGTAAGATGAGTGACGTTTTTTAAAATTACAGCTATAATTTTTTTACGTCAATTAAAAAAAATTACACCGATATTTTTTTCCTGTCATTTTCTTGGTTGTCATATTAATTTGTGTTTTCACTCGTGAAATAATCCCCTAAATACCACTCGAGCTTTAAAATTACTGATAATTTTTCACTCTTACGTGTTTTCTTTGCAAATTTCACTCGTCCTGCGGACTCGTGAAATTATAGAAAACACGCAATCGTGAAAAATTATCGGTAATTTTTAAGCTCTCGTGGTATTATCCCCGAAAATTACATTATTGTCATTGTCATTGCATAATACAGAATTAAAAAAACATATACAACAAAGAACCTAAAAATGATAAATTTAAACTAAATGAGAGACGTGTCTACTTTATACTTCTAAACATATTCTCATTCTTCCTTTCACAGCATCAAAAACACTGTTGAGCACTTGAGGGAAGTTGTTAATCTCCTAAAATTTATTTGTAATTCTAGCCCGTAGGTCTTCTAAATTTTCACAAGGGGTTTTGAAAACCGAGTTTTTAATGTGTGGCCATAAAAAAAGTCGCACGGCGTGAGATCGGAGGACCGTAGTTGCCACCTAACTGGCATATTACGACTAATGATTCGGTCTTCGAAAATTTATTCCAAAAAATTTAAATTATCAAGAGTTACGTGAACTGGTGCGCCGTCCTGCTGGAAGTAGCCTTGTCGCATCTCTTCATCGTCTAATGCGTTTACAAAATTGTCTAAAATTTCAATACGGTATCGCGCAGAATTGACAATGAGAGAAAAAAATCAGTCCAATTAACCTTCTTTTCGATATGGCCGCCCTTACGCCAACTTTCTGTGAATGCAGAGGCTTCTCTATAAAGAAATGTGGATTTTCAGAACTCCACATTCTCATTTGCTGAGAATTTACATAACCAGAGAGGTAAAAGCATACCTCGTCAGTAAAAAAGGGTTTTTCAAATACGTTTTCATTATTATGCCAATTACCCATAAACCTGCAATTGCATTCGCTGCGACTTGTCGTTTGGTAACAATTCTTGGACTGAGCTTAGACCATAAGCGTGCATATATAGGTCACATTTTAGGATTGTATTGCAGGTTCCGTAGGATACATTTACTTGCTGGCTTAAGCGCCGAATAGGGGTTTGTGGGTGTTCATTATCAATTTGCCTCAATTCTTTTACTCTTTATGCAATGCGAACTACCTCCCTTTCTATTCACACGTCCTGTTTCTCTAAACAAAGCCACAGGTCTAGTCAAAGTTGCCGAAGCTGGTCGAAATCCATGAGTAAGTGTGGAAATTCTGTTTAAAGATCCTGAGTGGCGTCCCGTGTTGAATAAACCCACTGGTCATCAACTCTTCTACCATTTCTAAAGTAATTTTCGATCATAAAAGCTTTTTGTTCTGCCGTGATTACCATATTTAATTTTCTTAAAAATAAAAACTTCAGAACTTAACAGTTCTATTTTTAATTCACGAATACCTTTTACCTACGTTACGTTTCAGGAGTAATAATTTAAGACATGCGTGACTGATTCCACGACGGCGTACTTTGAAGACGTTTTTTTCTGATCTTACGTTATGTCGAATAGTTAGTTTATAACAATGTTTTTCTACGAATGTTAATAAAAACCTTTATTGTATGTTCAATAGTAATTTCGGAACATGGTGCATTGTGTTTTACACATTTTCATTGTGCTTCAATCACCATGGTGATTGAACTACAAAGTTCCCATTGTGCACGGGTATTTTTTACAAAGGTGGCGTTGACCGGTGCCGCGTCAAAATCTTTATAATTTCATTGACATTTTTTTACATCTTAAAAAGAAAAATATTACTAATCCCATTTTATTAACAGTAACATTCGTAGAAAAAGTATAGTGTAAAACTCGCATGGAATGACCATTTCCTACTCGTATGATTTGCAGCACTCGCCTGCGGCATCGTGCTGCAAACGTCATACTCGTAGGAAATGCATGTCATTCCATGCTCGTTGTACACTATACTATTTATGCATTCATGATTGTCTCTGACTTCGATTTTTTTTGAAATTGTAGTCGCGGACCTTATTTTGCTTGGATTAAAAAGCTTAAGGCCTAGACTAAAATATAGGCTATACAGTATGTCCACGGATGGAGTTGACCACAGGGCAAGTTGACCATATTTCCAAAGATAGGGAAAAAGTAATCCTTAAAAGAACTTTTTACGTGTCAAAGAAATAACATTTACGATAAAAAAAATTTAATTTTTTGTACTGGGTGTTCAGAGAATACAAAGAAATTTCGTAGCGCGCGTTATCATTTTATCGCAAAATGTTAAAGTTCTTTTAAATTTTACAATTAATCAAGTAGTTTGGAGTCTAATTAAAGAAAGTCTATTAAGTCTATCTACGATAGGCACAGCAAAAATATTTCTAGAAGAAATATCATTATTTAAGATTTTATTTAAAATTGACAGTGGAATTTAAAATGCTGTAAGAAAAAAAATTAAGGGTAGTGAAGTATAGATATAAATATTTTAAAAGTTTAATTAGAAATAAATAAAATAAAAAATAGGCTCTGCAAGTTTATTGTAGTAGGTTCATTACTTTGGTAATGTAATTTGTATAATATTGTAAAAATTAAAAAAAAAAAAACGCAGAAAAGGCTAAATGTTTTAAAAATCTTTTTAAATTAAGGTAGAAATTTAATGCGTTTTTTTATCTTCTGACAGCCCACGAAGACCGAAGGGTAAGTACTATGTACCGTAGGTGTACTGGGGAATCGACTCACACATTCAGAGCTGGAAACATCCGTAGGGATTTCACCAGCCCTTTAAGAGGATGTGTGGGGTGGTACCACCTCGGTCGAGGAAGAATTCCTCTACCAACTTCCAACAACAATCCCAAAATATCCATGGTCGAAGCGGGATTCGAACCCGCACCTCTCGATTGCAAAGCTGGCGCCGTACCAACTCGGCCACCGGAGACCGGAAGGTTTTTTAATGATGTGCCAAGAAATTATTTACCTACAAATAAACACCGCAAAAATCATAAAATAGGTAGGTACTGCAGTATATTGAACATTGCTACTCTAGATATTTATGGCTTTTTTCTATATATTTTAATACTCTAGATTAGTAGATACGTTTAGCATCTCCTCAATAGAGGTCGCGCCTTGTACTAAAAGCCCAGAACAAAAATGGTCTAAATTCTGAGCTAAAAGTATGATTATTCGTAATATAAAATTAGGAACGCTGCCGAAACTACGTTCTCTTTAATAAATACAATACTACCGCGACTAGACATAGTAATATGATCATTGTCTACGCACGTGCAGGCTGCAAGCTGTAGTAGGTATTAGATTGCCAACAATTTTAAAAATATTTTATCGAGGAACAACTTGTTGCCAATACACCTTTTAGAGCCGATCTAATTTTTTAGATAACAAAAATTTTTAAAAAAGTTTACCCCAACCAGACTCGAACCCTCGACCTTCTGGTCAACTCGCTGAGATTCTACCTCTGGACTACGCGGGTAACGGAAAACCAGTCCGATGCCGTTATATTTGCTGCCTAGCGCTGGCCTGACAGAGATCGTATTTATAATTTTTTATGTTTAACCGCTAATTAATAATACATTAATACAATGCAAATAAAATGCGCATATTAGCTACCTAATTAGTTGTTCTTTTTCCGAATCAAATGTTTTGAAGGAGTATATTTTATGGGGCGGTTTGAGTGTATTTCCATAGTGGGAGTGGCCCGATATTATTGGTGGGCCGTTGACCAATTGCGTCTCTTTTTAACTTCCTAAAGCGCGTATGTCTGTTTCTCTCTTAGTTTTAATGCATTTATATCGTCCATATAAACCTACGAGGTCAATTAAAAATACGACCCAGCCCGGAGCAAGCTTGGATAAGCTTTCGACGATGGCTTGGCTTGATTCTTCCTTGAGGAGTTTTCGCATGGGACTTTTTTTGGTTGAATAAATTATTAGGTAGATCATTAACAATTTTAGGTGGGTCACTGACCAAATGACCTTATAGACTGGTGTCCATATAATAATCGCAATAAATAATTAAAATCTGTTCCAAATGCAAGGGGCTCAAACTCGTCGCCTGTCAGGACAGGTAAGAAAATGACACATTGAAAAAATAGATTTGCGTTCCTAGATGTATTAAGCAGGTTTAACTCGCACTTGACCGCTTTTTTGTCTGATAACGCGTCATTGTTTTATATGCATAAAATGCATGTGTAAATACACTGCCAACATTTTAATTTATATTTACCTTTTCACAAATAAAATCCCATTCTGGCATCACATCCAAATCGGCGGGGTCTATTTATGACGACATATACATAGGTTCATATAGGTTGATAAAATGAATAGGTATGTTTTAATTATCAATAATTCAATGTAAAAAAACCGTGAATAATTTATTATAGACGCAAACTTTGCCTCTATTAATTTCTTATGGGAAATTCAGTAATTATTATTGCTGATGGAAGTTATTAAGTGCTGCAAAATATTTGGTACATTAAGTGTCATGTTAATTAGGTATTTCCATTTCAGTTGATATGTGAGAGTGACAAATTAAAAAATATATATTATGGCTACTTGATGCTTTTTAAATTTATTTACGCACGGTCGGATTCACTATTACTAAGACCGATAATTTGACAATCAATGGTTTAAATTGACATTGACACTGATTAGTATATAAAATTATTTCTGAGGTTTTTCGCATGTTAAAGAACTAAATCTATTTATTTTGTGTATTTCGTAGTAGTATATCATTATTATGTATTTCCACAGTAACAAAACTGATTTATTTTAGAATCAAGTTCCAAAATAGAAGTTATTTCGACACCAAAGAAATAATACAATAATTCGGTTGGGTTGGGAAGTTTTTGATGAAAATTTTATACCAGTTGTTTTAAGCCAATCAGATGCCTTGTTTTTGACAGGTTGCTATGGCAACAACCCGAATTTTTCGGAAATTTTTTCGGTCACGTGACCTAGTTGAAAAATTAATAAGTGATAATTTCCCTGGCTTGACAGCTGTCAATTCAATCACAAACAAAATTTTACTAGGCACGCCTTTGAAACGTCAAAGTGTCAAAAAAGTAGGTAATTAAATAGCCACTTTATATTAAAACACCAAACCTCAAAGCAAAATAAACGCTTGCCAAATTGTCAAAAGTTGTATTTTTTTTTTAAATAATTTTTGGTATAAAATTTTCGTACCGAATCTCCCGCAAGCTTGAATTAATCTCCGAAAATTTTTTCTCTGTTGCGAATTTTTATAAGAAAATTTCCCTCGGCTAACGCCTCGGGAAATTTTCAAAAAATTCGCGCCTCGAAAAAATTTTCGGAAATAATTCAAGCTCTAGGGAGATTATAAGTGATAATTTATTAACGATGACAGGACGAGAACTTGAAAATCTAATTTCAACTTTTTTTCGCAAATTACAAAATATTTTTTTCCTTACCAAAACATTCCAGTAGGCTCACTTTAAAAATCCTGAACTTGGCATGGGTCCCGTAAGTATGACGTGATCATTTATTTTTTTCCTCACAATGGGACGCCAACTATTTTTCACCAAAAGTAGATAGATCAAAGAAAAAATAATATAATCCATGAAATGGTAATAGTAATAATTTTAATGAACAATACACGACATGCAAGCAGTGGCGTACTTAGGATTTTGTTTCGGGGGGGTCAGTTACCAAATGGAAAGTGGGACGTGGAAAAGCGCCGCAGGCCAAAATTTTTCGGGGCCACGCCCAAAGGTCGTCAAGAATTCGCTCAACTACTATCTAATTTAGTAAATTAAATCAGAATAAATTTGGTTGTTTGAATATTTTTCTAAGGGTGAAAGGCAAATTGGTGACTGTCGAGACGCAAAACAAGTGTAAAATGGCCACTGCGCATTGGATGTTTATTTGCCGCCAGACGCAAGCACAACCACTTGTCGCGCCGAGCGTCGACTCAGATTTTACACGGTTATTTTAAAAAATGGAAAATTATAACAGTTTTCTATTGGAACCTATTTATTATTTTATATTTTTTTTGTAGATGATTTTAATTTTAAGATTTATTCATATTTAATACGAAAAAGTTTATCTTGCCTTTCGGGGGGGGGGGGGGTGGGGGTGGGGTCCAGGCTCCCTGGCCCTCATTAAATACGACACTTTATGGAAGTATCTTGTGTATATTTTTATGAGAAACAAATTTTCTTTAATATGGGTAATGATATATTTGTGTAAAATTTTTGGCACGCTTTATCAATATTTAGCTTAGTGATCAACATCGCTGGTTCATTTTCCTTTAGTTTTAAGTTTATTTAGTCCTGTAAAATATTCATATAATTCCAGTAAGACTAATATAATTTAACATTTAATAATAATTGCGCTATCTGCGCTTTTTTGTTTAACCTAACTTAATATTAACTTAAATATCTAGTATTCACAAAATCAGTGATTTGGCTTTTACCTGAGAGGTGACTTCTTATCGACATGCGCGGGAGTGGAAGACTCGCTTCAGCATTCAAGAATAGCTTATCGCATGAAACCCGCATACACGCTTCCAAATGAAACCGCTGGTGAAAAGCCCTTATTTCCGCATATTACAAATAATTTGGTGTTAAGTGCTAGTAGAGACTATAAAGAATATAGACAGACACTCGAATACACCGAAATGCCGGTCTCCCTTGGGACATTTGGTGAGTTTACTGGTTTACGGTTCAAAAGTTTATTTGTCCACCATTATATATACATGCAGATACATAGTATACATATTTATATAATGGTAGACAAACAAACTTTTAAACCATAAACCAGTAAACCAACTAAATGTCTCAAGGGAGACACTCTCTTCGTTGCACGGCAGTGTTCGTCTAGGTGTTATTTAGTCTATGGTGCTACTGATAACCAGAAGGACATAATCAGAGTTCAACACATCCAGGGGCCCCCATATTCCAATGGACTGACACCAGACCGGTGAGTCAACCTCTCTTTTTTTCGCCAATCTCACTGAACCATAAAAACTACAGCTATCGAATGAATTAATAATAAAACAATCGCTTTAAGTACTAAAACTTTAAACTGAGTTTTATCAGCCGCTCACAACTTGTTCATGAGAGAGCACCCATTCTACTGGTGTATTGGTCTCAGGCAGAGATCAAATGTATTTCGCATGATTAAGTGATTGAGATTATTGTTATGGAAGTGTTTGAATGATAATTTTACTCAACGATTTTCCGTTGGAATACTTTGAGTATTCCATTCTGTTCCTTCTTGCGGTGTAATGTAGTTAGAAACCATTCAAAATTCAGTAAATACTTCAGTATCTCGGTTACTATCAATAAATAGTTTTTCAGTAAGGAAATGCATACCTTTTTGTATTTCTTTCCACGCGGGTACTTTCGTCAAATTCGCCCAATAGAATATCCTTAGCTTTTATTAAATTCAGTCGGACAATATTCTCAAATAAACATTATTTCAAAAGGTTTGCTTTTGAAATTGATGACGCGTTTGCAAACTTTCTGAAAACGGGACATTTTGGCGTCCCGAAGCTTACCTTGGGAACAACGGGACAGAGTACCGAAAAACGGGACGCTCCTGTTCAAAACGGGACATATGATCACGTAACAGCAACAATGAGATACAACATAAAAATTTCTAAATCCGCCCTTGTCCATTCTGACCACAAAAAAAAATCAAAAACCGTGAAAAATTTGGATCAAAAATCGAAATTTCAAGTTTTTCCCAAATAAATCCATTTTCCAGCCGTTTTAGGTATAGGTACATGCATTGCAAAAAGAAAGTATTTGAGATTTTAAAGTTTCACGTATGAATCCGTTTTTCGGTCCCTCTTTTCGTTTTCGAGTTATTAAGTACCAAAAAAGGGTTTGCAAATGGCATTTTTGACATAAAAATATTCAAAAAAATTACTTGCAATTTTCCGATTTTTACAAATTTTAATTCCAAAAAAATATCTGAAGATACGGAAAACGTACCCCTAGCATACTTTCTTCAAAAATCGAGGACACTGCGAAGCTCGACCTTATGGTCCCAGTATTCAATGGTCAAAGCGATGAACGCAGAAATCTTAACCAATTTAGGGTTTGATTGGGTTTGATACCCAACCGGCTATTAAAATGTGTACTTTGTAATAATGTTCATATAAACGTAAATATTAATCACCAATAATTATTCGTTATAGTTGGACAAACAATATAGGTATTGGTACCACATTCTTTGACCTAGATAATTATTGACGTTAGTTTTGTCAAAGTTTTAATAAATATTGTGTCTCTAACGTGACATTTTGGTATTTTTATTGTTACTACAGGAATTAAAAGTACCTTTTAATGGGACTTAAAGCATTTTAATCCCTCAGGGATTAAAAGTGACACCTTACTCTCTAAAAATATGGACTAAAATAGCCTTTTTTTAGCTACGGAGTGCAAAAAGTTCATTTTCCTCCCCCGGTTTCGGAAAATCGTTTAAATTGTCTAAACAACCGTATACAATTTTTGGTATCTTAGATAAGACAATTTTTGAGAGAAAAAAATTGTAAAGTGCAGTTAATAATAACACGTCAGTAGCTTCAAAACTCACTGCAGAGTTTTCATGACTTATTATCTTGCAGTAAACGAAGAACATTTTGAGCATTAATAAATGCTCATGTGGCAATTTTTTATGATGTATAGTTCTGGTGTTTAGTTGTAATTTTTGAAATTCATTTATTTGTATTTTCATCTGTTGAGTTTTATTGCTTAGTAAGTTTTAAAAGATTTTGCAATTGTTTTTTAAAAATAAACACAATTAATTAAAAACTTTTTAATTTATGATATTTTTTATTCGGGGTTTAGAAAGCTAAACGATGTATTAAAATTAAGAGAAAAAATATGTTAATTTTTAAAAAAAAGTCCGTCAAGTGCTATACTTGCACATTTAGTGTTCCGTGGCATCAGCCCCATCTAAATTATTAATAGTAATACACTCGCCTTAAAGTTGTTTCCTATATCGGGAGAAATATTTTTGTCGGAAATTTTTTTCTCTAAAACCAATGGCTCAGCAGTTAAAAGGAAATAAATACATGTTTGTAATAATTGATTGCGCTATAATGTTTCAATCCTGATAATTTTGGCTCAATCCACACCTAAGTAATTCTCAATTTTCATGATTTTTTTCAGATTTTTCTGATCGACCCTTTTGGTGATAAGGGTGGGGGACAGCAATAATAGAAATACACTCGCGTTTCGACTGAACCAAATTAAAAATTTTGAAAAATGTGTTAGAACAAAAGTTATTCCTTACGTCGTGAGAACTATTTTTTGTCGAAACCCTTTTTCTTTAAATTCAATGGTTCAGCATTATAAGGAAATCAAAAATTAAATTGTTTAACAATTGACCGCGCCAGAATTTTCCAATACTGATAGTTTTTGCTCAATCTAGACTCAATTTCCAAAGTTCATGATTTTTTCAGATTTTTCTGGGCGCTCCTTTTGGTGATAAGGGTGGGGGACAGCAATTTTTAAGCGTTTTTTTTTCCGAAAAATGTTTAAACAAATGTATACAAAAATACATCATATATTTATATTGTTGAATTCGTACTTCAATAGGTTTCCATTTGACACCCTACATGATGAACTTGAAAATTTTTTCTATTTCCAATTTACCCCCTGAAATTAATCACCAGAAACAAAATTCAACTTAGTTCACATCTATAATTGGGCTATCACACTCTGTATCTGTGCTAAATTTCAAATTTTTACATCGAATAGTTGCAGAGGAAATCACCTGTGACAGACGGACGGACGGACACCGAGGTGATTCCATAAGTGTTCCGTTTTTCCGGAACACTGAAAACGATCATGACGTCATTACGTCAACCTGAAAGCTTAAATTTGTTTGACACCGTCATAAAATGCATTTTTTTTAAACTCAAAAAATTTCATTCAATAATTTTTTTCGTGTAACGCCTAATAAAGGCTGCAAAAGTATGTGGGCACTTGTCAGAATTTACTGTTTGTAAATATATAAATTATGTTATGTACTTTATATTTGATTACCCTTAGCATACTGTACACTGACCTTGAATGGAGGACTCGATATCTTTAGTACATTGATACTTGTTACAAATAACATCAGGTTCTTCTCTGGATCGCAACCATGAAACAATTAAATTGGCAGCAACAGAAAATGACTTTCTCATGGGATAAAACGTGGATTTTGGTAGCTCAATAGACTCGTCCATTTTTTTAAACATAAAACTGATCTTTCCACCCTGAAAAAGGACAAAATCTTACTAACAAAGGAATATGACAAACGTGAACAAAAGCAAATTAATTTTTGTCTTAGCGGTTCTTCCGGGTGACAGTCAGCAGTTATTGGGAAACGTGATATTTGGCCGACATATTTTTAGTGGTTTCATTGGTTCTTACTAGTTTGTGGTTCCCTGATGGGCAATTCTATTGTTTTTTAGGGTGCTAGGGTGGTTCAGATGGCTGAAAAGAATCTCGTTGCGAACTGCTTATATGGACAGTAGCCTTGTAACTTTCATATACTTCAATATGCATCGCGATATTCGCGATATTGAAATAATGTGGAAAGTCATTATCATGGTGGGCGTAAATTTAAGTTAATTATTAATTATTATTTTTTAATTAGCATGACGTTAATTGTCATATTAAAAAATTGTTAAGTTTACCTCGTACGCAATGTGTACTGTAGTGTTCACCGAAATCTATTATTCATGAAATAGAACACTATTTTCTCTGTGCTTAATATATTTTGTTCCCGTTATTTGTTATCAGTTGTTTTCGACATTTTAATTTAAAAGTGCTTGTATGGGCGTTAACAGGTAGGTAGGTAACTTTAAAATATAAAAAAAATGTTTGTCTTTAGTTGTCCCTTTTTATCGGCATTTCTATTTCAGGAAACAGATGATTTTCCTAAAAAGGTAACCAAAGACCTTTGATATAATCTAAGGTAAAGACCATAAATCATGAGCTTATGATCATGACATTGAGATGAAAATATAGATTTATTAGTCACAACTACCAAAAGAAAACAAGGAAGAACACGTCATGGATGGACAAAGACGTAGTTGAGGGGGGGGGGGGGCTTGGGGTCCTTAGCACCTCCAAAAGCCTAATTAGCACCCCTAAAATTTACAAATCTCCACCCTATTAGGCGTAGTTAAGGAGGGTTTGGGGGTAGCACCCCTAAAACTCTAATTAGCACCCCAAACAAAATTTCTGGTCATATACTGAATAGGGCCTAGGGCTTAAGCACCCCTGAACTTGACTGACTAACTATGCCTATCTGTCATGATTATAGGAAGTAAAAGATAAAGCCCCTGGTGTATTATATTTGCCAATGATACTGTAATTTGTAGCACAAGTAGCGACAACGTTGAAGGGAAGGTGAAAGGCTATGCAAGAACCTTGGAAGAAAAGGTAGGAAGAAAATAAAATAAATATAGTTCAACGGGAAGAGCACAGTAGAGGGAAGCAGATGAGAGAAAAGCTAAATAAAGTAAATAATTTTTGCAGTGAGATAAAAGAAATACTACACGGTTACGGAAAAACTTACGTCTGTAAATTGACTTGCAGGTGATTACTCCAAGCGGTGACTAGTATACTCCATCGACTACAAAAAAATATTTCTTATGAAAAATTGGTTACTTCATTGAATACAAAAAAAACGACAAAAACATGGCAACTACTAGGATCAGATTACATGCGTAAGAAATAGAGAGCGTGAGAGTTAAATAGTCAGAGAGATAAAAAATATGAACCAGAGAGATGAAAAATGCAATGAAGAAGTAGAAAAAGAGGAAGAGTAAGAAGAAGAGACAGGCAGTAACGATGTGATGAAAAAATGATGAGTGAAAATTATTTCGAAAAACAGAAAGAACTCTACAAGGTTGTGAATTTTCAAGGGTCTTATATCTTATTCTACTATAAAGGAGACTAAGGTGCTGTTGTCCCAGGATAGCTATTATTTTTTTGGTTCATAAGCCCCTAATTTATCTATGGTTTATATTTTTTCTACCAATACTGTAAGGAACTATTTCTATGACACTGAAGGTAGCTTATGTAGCTTATCTGACAACAATGTGTTTACAAACATAACATTTTTTGTATTAATTTACCTAAATAATTAGTTCTTGACTAACAAGAAACTTTTAGAAACATCCCTCCTTTTTGGAATTTCTAAAATAAAATAGGTAACCATTTTTTCTTCATTGACGAGATGCTAAAAGTTTGGTCGTTAGTTGCTGCCTAACGCCAGCAAAAAAGTTTGTTTAAGTGAACTACATGTAATTAATTACGGACTAAAAATAAACTTTTCAAGAGATATTTCGGTTCGCTTTTCTTACCTAGTATTTATGATGTTGGCATATAAATGAAAAGTTTGGAGGAGACTTTTATAAATTATTTATTTAATTTAAATATTTTCAGAAAAATTACGATTGATTGAAGATCTTTTATTGTTGACTGCTTAAAACAAAAGTAAAACTTTGAAAGCAAATCCACTTAAAAAACTGTCACTTCACTGAGTATAAAGCAAAAAGAAAAAAAAAAGAAATATGGCAACTATGAGGATCAGATGACTTGGGTAAAGAGTGTGAGTTAGATAGAAAGTTCAAATATAAATGAGACAGAGAGAGGGAAAAAACAATAAAGAAGTGGAAAAAGTGAACAAGCAAGAAAAAGAGCCAGACCGTAAACAATGAGTATTATCTCTGGAAATATACAAAAAATTACGATGTGACGAGAAAATGACGAGTTTGAACATTATTACGAAAAAATAAACACTCTGAAAGGTTGTGAATTTTTAAGGATTTGATATAGAATTCTAATGGAAATAACAGGAGCCAGTAGCCAGGAGTAAGTGGTCTTTATTTTTTTTTAGGTTACACCCGTAACTGTGTATGTGTCGTGTGTGTCTCGACTTATATTGAGATGCACAATCACATACGTGGTCCTGATGAAGCCAATGAGCAGAAGCACGTGTCGGACGGGTTTTGCTCAGGTTTGTTATTGACTAAACAGTTCAAGTAATTCATGTGTTTTAGCATTTTACTCAAAAATATCGCATTGAAGAAATATCAATTTTATGCAGGAGTCCTGAACCACCCTGTGTATATTAACCATTAGCTGTAAAAGATGGACTCATTCATCAGAAACCCTTAGTTTATTTGCTGCTATTATTAGGTGGTCATTCATTGACTGATACTCTAATACTAAATTTATGTTAAAATTTTTATGCAAATGTCTTTGACTATTGACATAAACAAGGGCATTTTTCCACCATCGATTGAGATACTGTCTGTCCAAATGGTCCTTAACAATTTGAGTATTATGAGCAGGAGCCCCATCTTGCAGCAGCCACATATTCGTTCTATATTCAAAGGGTACTTCTAACAGTTCTGTAAGTGTAACTTGAAGAAAATGTTAATAACGTTCTCCAGTCAACGTGCCTTCGTAAAAATGAGGTCCAATAAGCTATCTATTTAATAAACCGCAATAAACATTAATTCCAAAAACGCGTTGATTTCCGCTTTCTCTACTCCAACGAGGATGATTTTGGGATCAATAGCGACAATTATGTCGGTTCACGATTCCATTATTATGAAAGCGACTCTCGTCGCTCGATAAAATGTTGGACCCGATATTTTCATTTTGGTCATACAATTGGGAAAATCGTGCTAAGAATTCCAGTCTTTGTGCGGGACCCCTGGTTCGAATCTATGAACTAATTTGGTTTTGTATGGATAAAACCAGTATTTTCTTTGATTTTGGCTAGCGAAGTTTTGGGATTATCATCAACTTGCTGTAAAACTTGGGCTGTATTATCATCATTTGTAGCAATTTTCGGTAATTATTCGGATTAATGGATGCACCGAATTTTTTGATGAAATTCTGCACAGACCCTATAATTTTGGGTCGTAGAACACTAATCCGAAGTCAGTTTTTGGAGGTATCGAATGGTTTTTCAAAAAAAACATTTTTTTAACTTTTAGGTTACCTACCTTTTTTATAGATTCCTTTAAGTTTCGTCACTTTCACTTAAACATATCTGTAAACATTTAAATTTTCTTTTTTTTTTCGTCATACAAAACACCATATTTAGAAAAAAATAGCTAAGAAAATTGCTTTTTCCTGTAGAAAATTCCATTATAACTCGCTACTAGCCGCCATTATTTTCCCAGCTGGCAACAATATTCCTGTGTCCGGCGTTGCCAGATTTACTTATTTTTCATGAAAAAGTTGTAAATTAGGAATAATAAAAAAGCTAACCATAATAAACTAAAGTTACTATTCTGTCCAACTTAGTCAACAACATTTTTCAATTTTAACCTACATCAGACCTAACCATAATCCTATTGGTCAGTAATCCAACACCTGCATGCTGATGCATGCAACGGCCATATCTGAACAAAAAGGTGTATACCCAACCCAAGCAAACCTGAGCAAAAAGGTGGTCAGGTTTGCTCAGTTTTGATTGATATAGATACATATATATCTATATCAATGAAAACTGAGCAAACCTGACCACCTTTTTGCTCAGGTTGGGTGAGCAAAAAGGTGGTCAGGTTTGCTCAGATTTCATTGATATAGATGTATATGTATCTATATCAATGAAAACTGAGCAAACCTGACCACCTTTTTGCTCAGGTTTGCTTGAGTGTATACAACTTCTTGCACAGATTCTGTCGAACTGTTAAAATTTGTGGGAAAAGCGATTTGTAAATTTGGCAACATCGCGTCTTTCAATCAGAAATTTCGAGTATGCGTACCACGGATTGCGTGTTTATTTTCTTTCAGTTTTTTGATATTTTCTCTGATTTTTTAATGTGTTTTTACATAAATTTGCCTAAATATGGTTCAGAAAAATAGTGTGTAATGACTTGTATAGATGTGTTTAAGTAAAAGTGCCGAAATTTAAAGAAATTCATTGAAAAAGCTAACCTAAAAGTTAATTTTTTTTTGGAAAGCCATTCGAGACCGCCAAAAACTGACTTCGGATTCGTGTTCTACGACCCAAAATTAGGGTCTGTGCAAAATTTCATCAAAAAATTCGGTGCGTCCATTAATCCGAATAATTACCCAATTTTCCTCTTATCTCTTTTCGGTTTTACAAAGCAGTCATACTCCCTTAAGTTCCTGCACAGAGCTGCAAAAACTTTGTCATCAGGAATTCTTCTATGAGGATAACGAGGCCCATAATACACTCTTTGTGCATCCTTACCATTTGAACTGCATTCACCTTAAATCAGCAACATAGGTATCTACTTTTTTTTGGTTAGTGTATTGAACCATTTTCATTAAATATTATCAATTCGTATAAATGACAACGTCACAAGTATAATGAATCTACTGTCATAATTCATCAAGGTGTTTCACTTACCTTAGGGAAGATAAATTATGGGTCGCAATAAATCGATCAGTATGTAATGCATTATGTACTATATGAAAATTACTAAAATACTGCAAAAGAATCAGTATATTTATTTATAATCGCTGGTCTGTTGAAAAATATTTTTCGATAGATAAAATAACAATTTTGTTAGTATTTCTATTTTTATTACAGTGGTAAGTAAAATTTAATGAATGGTCAGTACGCAGTAGCCGGTAAAAATCTTCAAAAATATGGTATAAAAGGTATGAAGTGTGCTTTATTTTAACGGCGCTACACCTAATATTTTTAGGACGAGTAATAGTAGTTACGCGACTATACTCGGATTGCCGAACAGATGGAGTGAAGAGGTGCAAATCACGTTATCACCTCCTAGAAAACGTTAATTGACCATTATCTATGAAAACCCTCTCGTCTAACCCGGCATCCCCTGATACGCGTCGATCGGGCAGTTTTATTGCTCCATCTGTTCAGCGGTTTAACTTTAGAAGTTGATAATAAATCTAGTTCTTTCGAATACTTTGAATAGGGCGGTCTTGCGGGCTTGTTTTACTGACCATTTATTAACTTTACTGACAATTTATTATTTTTACCAGCCATTTACTAATATTACTGACAATATATTTATTAACTGCTTGTTTATTAATTTTACTGACCATTTATTAATTTTGCTGGTTGTTTATTAATTTTACAGACCATTTAATAATATTACAAACAATTAATTGTTTTAAGTCTGGAATCAAGTATTACAATATGACCCAAAACTGCAACTTCTACAGCTTCATTTCTTACAGGATTTTCAATATTTCTTTTTTAGTTTAGCCCGGATCCTGTTTCACGAAATTTCGCTACTAATTCTCGCACGTAAGTATAAGCACAGATCCATATAGCTTTGCGTAGCTATATGGATCTGTGGTATAAGACAGATGCCCATTTGGGTGTAATTCATTGTAAGATACCGCGGTAGCTCTAGCACAATCATTCTTATTAAAGAAAAGTGAAATAATTTCAACTCTTTGCTCAAGAATATAATATGTCATTTTAATGTGTAATTGAACGAAACGAAATTGATAGCAAAATTATTGGCTTTACAATGAATTTAACCGATATGAACAACAAACTAATGATAGCCCTTTTCTCGACAGAACAAGTAGAATTACAAAGACCTATTGTTACGGTATTGCCGTGTTTATGCGTATTTAGCATTTTGTTTATATTTAAACCATGGATTTATTAAGACTGGATACGGGATGATGTAACATTGTAGCCAAAACAAACCATTCTAAACGAGACTGTAAACACAATTTGTAAACATTGGCCACATCTTATTTTACCTTGTATTTTAGTACAAAAAATACGTTAGAAGCATCACAAGATTTACTAAAGGTAATAAAAGTCCCAAAATATTTTATTTTTCGGCTAAATAATAATAAATTTAAGTTAAAAATGTTTTATTATTTATAGGTTTTGTTATTTCTAAAGATGTTTATTTAAAGTCGCTCTGAGTCATTTATAAATCTATATAAATCTATACGTCGCACTTTTTCTTTTCTAGTTCATAAGACAAAGACGTACGTGGAACCGAGTGTTCAGACCGAGGTTCAGCCGTTTTCCTAAACAACCAGCACAAACAGCTATACTTCTGAGCTCCAACACTCCAATGATATTTTATCTCTTTCTACTACCATTCTTGATTCAAGTACGTAGTTCGTAAAATAAAAACCTGGGGGAAAACAAACAACAAATATAAGGCTTCATGTTCGATACGCTCACAGTATACGGACATCGAATCCTTATAATATAATAAATCCATAATTTAAACCCAGATTTTTTAACATTTAATTTCTCGAAAACTGCTTACCCGATTTCAACGAGCCAGGTGCCGTTGGAAAGGCAATTAAATTCCCTTTAAAATAAGGTATCACTCGACCCCCCTTCCCATTTAAGATTGTAAGGGTAAAAGCCACCCCGGCTTAGGGGATCAAGCATGTGTGAAAATACAAAAAAAAACATGTCCCCTTGCAAACTAAAGTGTACGGATCCGAGCGTCTTTTGATTTATTTATTTAAAAAGAAATAAACCTGGGTGGAAAGTTTTCGGTGGGCCACCCTGTATAGAAACTGCCTGAAATCTTAGCTCTTCAATGATATAAAGAAAATTGCCACTACAAAACCTTTCATGATGTTTATTTCTTCATTTGTTTTTAATACAGAAAAAACTTAACTCTGAATTAAACTAATTTCACAATATGTTGGGATTAAATTTACGCCTCTGGTAAAATCTTTGATGAAATATTAGTGAATGTGGCAAAAATTTTGCTTACAAAATAATAAAAGAAAAATCTTTTCTTTAATATTTCAAATTGAAATTATACACTTCTGTACTGAAAATGGGCATTCAATTATTTATCATGATTAACTAAAAAGGTAACCTTTATATTGGAGTATGGCACACTATAATAAAAAATGGAAGAAAAATAATGCTAATTTATAATGTGAATTTTAACATAAAATGTGAAATATTAGAATAATATACCACATTGTTTTTCTCCACAATTTTATAAATAAAATTATTTTTTTACTTTGTGTAAAATCACAAAATTTAATATAGTTAAATAAGGTATATAATGTATATTTTTTACTAAAAATAAAATTTTCTTCCTTTCCTACTATTGTTAGCAATAAAAATTTTTGTTTAAATAAAAATTAATTTCTCTTACTTTTATATTATTTTTAGCAATAGATCTTTTTCCTTGTCCCTTTAATTGCAGGATCTGTCTCTTTGGTTCTTTTCCATAATTATTATTCCAAAATCACACAGTTACACTTCAAAACAAACACAAGACAGGTTACGTACAATTTTTTACGCTTGACGGCTATACGGCCGCTTCCGATTGCCCGAATGTAACGCTTAAGTTAAGCGATTTCTTTTTAATGTAGGTCAGGTTTAGTTAAATCGTGGGTAACTTGACAAAAAATTTTAATACTAACACTGTATTAAAATTAACATGTCCGCTAATTCCAAATTAAATTTATTCTGCAATCCGCTGTAAAAGTAATAAATTCCTATGATGTAATTAAGACTTAATAATATTTTAATTTTATTAGGTATAAAGCAAGTTTGTTCTCAAATAAGATAGGTACCTGCCAATTATATTACTGACGTGTTTAAATAGCTTCAGCATATTAATTTTTTTCAGTCAAATATACATTTAATTGTAAACAATATCATCATTGAATTTAAATGATGTCTACTTACTTTTTTTATCAAGCCCCAGCACTTCTTTTTATACAATTATTATATACTTCGAGAAATTCATGTAACACAAAGGCGATGCCATGAAAATGTCTACTGGTAATGTTTCTCTTCAGAAAGGATTGTTCTTGGTACAGGTTTTGTGTTGTAGGCAATCGTTGGTCAATTAGGTACCCATATCGTCAAAATCTAAATAACCGTCATGAATTTTACAGAAATACCAAAAGATTTATGAGACTGAAAGATTAAGGACCACGTCTGATATGCGTGTAGAATATTTAAAGAGCATTTTAAGGTTGAATTTAGAAATGACATCCTCCAAAAATATTTTCCCGATTAAACAGTAAGTACCTATATCTAAAATGTTAAGAACTGAGCATTTGCTGTTTTCTGTGTAAAAACTTCCTAGCATTTAAACGAGCAGGTACTTCTGGTTTATTAGCAAAGTTCTACCTATTTCTTCATTAGACCAGTCGATGGTTCGGCGAGGAGCTAAGCGAAGCGGGCTGACTCGGTCACCACTAGGTTCGATTCCGGAGTTGTACCATAACGAAATTAAAGAAGATACGAGTTTGGGGGTTTGTGATCGTCAGTATGAATAAAGCGCGTGTATGGTGTATGGGTATGAAGGAAGGTGGTTGCGGAATGAGGAATTCTTCCTTGACCGAGTAGGTACAACCCCGCACATCCTCTTAAATGGATGTTTCCTGCACTGGTCTGCTTTTCACTATACAGGGTGTCCGAAAAGTCGTAGTATGGGCAAATATCTTTGCTATTAGTAAAGATAGAGACACCAAATTTTAGGTGTATCTTATTGCTTAATAAATCTACTTTTTTATGTAATTTAACTTTTTCAACCTTCTTGAGAGGTGTTGCTAGGGAGTTAAGGTCAACAATTTTATATCCAACCCTATGCCGTGTGGTACATCATTTTAAAGGTACTTAAAAAAGTAACATTTTATCGCAAACCTGAGGTCTGTATCCTAATTCGTTTTTAAATGACAATCCTTTAAATATTAAAAATCGTGACGAAAAATTAAAATTTAAATACCTCTATTTCTCTTAGTACTTTAAAAGTTGTTCAAAATAACCACCATGACCTTCTTGGTAGTAGTAAAGTTGATTTTGGAAGTTCATGGTGGTTATTTTCAGCAATTTTTAAAGTAATAAGAAATAAATGTACTTAAATTTATATTTTTTTCCACGATTTTTAATTTTTATAATTTTTTATTTTAATAACGAATTAAGATACAGACCTCGGGTTTGCAGTAAAATGATTCTTTTTTAAAGACTTTTAAAATGAGGTACCACATGGCATAGGGTTGCATTTAAAATTTTTGATCTCAACTACCTAGCGTCACTCCTTAAGGAGTTGAAAAAGTTAAATTACATAAAAAATAAATTTATTAACCAATAAAATACACCTAAAATTTGGTGTCTCTATCTTTACTAATAGCAAAGATATTTGCCAATACTACGATTTTTCGGGAACCCTGTGTATAACCCACGGTACATTAGTACTTAGACTTGAGGCTTTTGTGGATTGTACAAAGATAAAAATGAGAACCCGCTTGCCATTAGAAAAAGGCAAAATAAAATCGAATTTTTACCCACTTAGATATTTTTTAAATTCCCTTGCAAGATGACATTAGGACCGTAATCCAAAAATAAATACTTTGCATGTGCTGTTTGGTGTGCTCTTAATGACGAGTAATTTTTACATCATCTTAAAATTTTTACTAAAACCTGTCAAAAAAGCTCAAAACATCACGTAACTGACCTTTAAGGAAATTATCGGCCACATTCTCCAACGCTAATCCGGTATAGTTTGACAACCAAAAGTTTTAAACTAACAAGTGTAAGAATAAGACAACTAAGTTTTATACTATAAACTTGTTTCTGAGTTTTTTCGCAAATTTATAAAGAAAAGGGAAATTTTAGTACGGACTTTCGACGATAGTAGAACTAAATTCATTCTAACAACCCGTTCCAAGATGAAAATCATCTGGAAAACAAGCAAATCGCTCAAATACCAGAATAATTCACATGTTTATATTGACGACTTATTAACAATGAAAGAACAAACACCTGTCAAAACATGACTGATCAACTAGAAGATCTTAATTTAAACCAGTACTAAATCTTAAACTTTTTTAGTGAATTTGAACGTAAATGACTAAGTACTGAAAATGAGAGCAAACAATAATAACACAGGTCTGCAAAAAAAGATGTTTGAATTGTTCTAAGAAAGTGAAGGGTCATTTCCGAAGTAATTGTTCATGTAGAATCCGAATCCGGGGTCCGAATTGCTCTATCACGTCAGGATTTTGAGATATCCTAACCTAAAAGTGCGAAAATCGCGATTTTTGGCTATATTTGAAGTTATGTAGCATCATCATATTCTTTTTTCTCAAAAAACAACCAACGGCACCTTAAAGTGTAAGTCTTGTTCTATTAACAGCCGTTGAGTTTGCTAAAGTAGCTTATTTCTGCATTGAGATATTCCGTTTTGAAGTTTTTGAGTTTCAACAATTTCGTTATTCTCAAAATTCACATGATTCTGTAGTCTTTGACGTCCAAATTCGACACTTATCTTCAATTTTTAGTTTTAAAGAACCCATTGCCGCAAAAAAAAACTTGATACAAATGTGAAAAGTAAAAATTGAAGATAAGTGTCGAATTTGGACGTCAAAGATTACAGAATCATGTGAATTTTGAGAATAACGAAATTGACGAAACTCGAAAACTTCAAAATGAAATATCTCAATGCAGACATAAGCTATTTGAGCAAACTCAACGGCATTTGAAAGAAAAAGACTTACACTTTAAGGTGTCATTGGTTGTTTTTGAGAAAAAAGAATATGATGATGCTACATAACCCCAAATATAGCCAAAAATAGCGATTTTTGCACTTTTAGGTTAGGATATCTGGAAATCCTGACGTGATAGAGCAATTCGGACCCCGGATTCAGATTCTACATGAAAAATTATCGGAAATGACCCTTCACTTTCTTAGAACAAAACCATGTTGACCTGTGTAATTTAATAAAGTCACAATACCATTTGGTCTACATATTTGATAATAAAATAAAGCAGAAAATAAAAATGTCCCAAGATAAAAATCATTCAATCGCAGAAACAATCTTAATCAGCTTTTACATTCAGATTCACAAAAAAAAAATTAACATGTACTGGTTTAAATTAGGATCTTTTAGTTGATCAGTTTGTTTTTGTCCTGTCACTTTTAATAAGTCGTCGTTAAAATCTTAGAAGTAATTCTAATATCTCAGCGATTTGCTTGGTTTCCAAATGATTTTCATTTTGAAAAGTTTTTCTAAAATGAATTTAGTTCTATTATTGTGGAAAGTACGTACTAAAATAGCTATTTTTTTTATATATTTGCGAAAAAACTCGTCATCATCAAATTCAGAGTATAAAATTTACCTGCCTTATGCATATAGTTGTCAGTTTCAATTTAAACTGTTTGGTTGCCAAATTAGACCGGCCCTAGCGTTGGAGAATCTGGCCGTTAATGACTATAGTACTTGTTAACAATGACGGGACAAAACCTAACTGTTCAATTAGAAGGTCTAAATTTAAACCATTACTAAGCCATAGACCTTTTGAGCGAATTTAGGTTGTTTTTTTGGTAAAAACGGTGCATCCCGAGAGAAAGTTAAAGTTGTCAATAAACATTTGTACACTCGAAACAGATACACAAAAATTTGAAAATATCTAGTATCTGAAAAATAAAAAAGTTATTTGCATAGGTAATTTTCAACATGTTAGGGCCTAAGACACCAGATGTACCTAACAACTACAAACTTTTATGGCCTATGATTCATTTCAAAGAGTCAAAGCTTAAAGGGTTAGGCTAGGGTATCGCATACTTAAGGCAGAAAATAGGCGATTTTAAATGCCCATGTAATAAAACAAATAGCTGTCATAGTTTTATATGGGAATTAGAATTTTTTTCGTAAGTTTGTGTCTTTTATATTTATAATTTTGTTGCTACGATTTTTGATGATAAATAATATGAGAGAGAATTTTAAGAATAAGAAAAAAAAATTATATCTATAAAACGGTATATCTTCAACCTTGACATTTAAGAATCATTTATATCCCATTGTTGTATTGAAATTATTACAGACGAAACGACACTGACGGCGTTACTTTTGTAGTTTCCTAAACCGTATCTAATACATCATGTACTTTGGACAGTGGTCAAATAAAAAGAAAAAAATTTCTGACATGCTATACAATATACAGGGTGTTATGGAAATGGTTTAATATATTGCAATGGGTAACTCCTGGGGTAGTCTAGAGACACACTCAATACTTTTTTTTTTGGTTTAATCAAACCCAACCCAATCTGCATATGCGACGTTGGCAAAATTTTGTTTTAGGGGAATATCGTTTTAAATCCGTTTTACTAAAAAAAACACTAGAATTGTCCAACAATAACCTATTAATAATTAAACTTGTCCAAAACGCATTAAACTTAAAAAATACTTATGTAAAAGAAGATATAACCTTCCTACATATTTAAAACTGTACTAGGTATAGAATGTATTTTTGCAAACAACGTAATTTCTGTATGGGTTCCTTTTTTCGTATGTACTTTCTCCAACAATAGAACTAAATTCATTTTAACAACATATTCCAACATGAAAATCAAGCTGAATACTAGAATAACTCATCAGTTTTTAATGACGAAGTGCGAAATATTATCACTTAATAAGTTGACACATCCCCCCCCCCCCCCCCAGCACAATTTGTTATAGTATGGTTTGCATTTGTCTATGCTTGACCTATTACTTGTTATACATATTTATGTTAAGCAATTTCCGATATAGAGGAACAGGAAAAAACAGGAGGGCTAAATTAAAAGTGGTGACATATTATATGTATACTCCCATCCACACTTCATTTGTTGTAAAAAAAAATATTAAAGCAGCTATAGTTAGAAAAAGATCACACCAGTTGTAAATAAAGTGTAATATTTAGCTTGCCTGTTGTTGCTACTACTTATTCGAATAAAATAGGTATTCCACATGCCTGTGGCTCGTGTTACAAATTCCATCCTTATGAATATGAGTAATTGACAACATTATATGCTCCTTAAATAATATTATATTATGTTTCCTACCTCTTGCATTTTTAGGCCTTGATACACAGTCACAGGTTATATAACCATCACAAAATGACCACAAAATTATTTTGAAAATGCTACTGACTTTTTACCGGAAAGAAATAAATGCATATAAAATTTTCCCATGATTACTATTCTAATATGATCAATATTTAAACAAGTTTCTATTACCTAATAATTAAAATCATCACTTTGGTATATTTATATAATATTCTAGCTCGTTGGTACGTAAGTATTTTTTTCATGGTCCATTCTCTTGAGAACGGGTACTTTAAGACGTCGATGTTTGACACCATATTATGTTAAAACTATGTTTGAACATATTAACAGAATTTAATGAGTGTAAATGTGTCAAACATTTTAAAATTTTCGCCTAATTGTAAAAACTCAAAAGAGAAAACGAAAAGTGATTTTTTACCAAAATAGCTTTAATAGGCGTTTGCACGATTAAGGTCCTATGTCCTATCCCCACGGAGTCACACTACATCAACCCGACATGTAGTTGACACAACAAAAAAAATGTCTCCAACACGACCTATCCATACGACACGACATATATGCGATATTAATAAATATGGCAATAGTCACAAGACATTTGCCAGTTTTTATAAAAATGTCGAGTGAAGATAATATTTCAAATTTTTCGACTTCTATTGAGATTTTTAGGTTCCCGTTCAGCAGCCACTTTTTACTGACTTAATTCAAAAACATATAATTATCACGCGACAAATGCTGGACGGCGACTAAATAAAAATGGTGCCTGGCGCCGTGTGGATGCCTGCATTTAAATACTCGGCTCCTTTATTTTGGGAATATCCAAGGGGAGCCTTTTTAAAAGGATTTAAAATTTCACCCTTACAAATATCAAATGGCACAGCATCTTAGTAATATAGGTAAAGAAGCATGGTTAACCTTTCGTCCAGAATTTTTGAATTTCCATCGATAAGCAATCCACAATCTCCTAAGAAGCGATAAGGCAAATTTTTATTTTAATGGTATGGTTAATAAAGAGATTTTTAGATACTGGTCAGATGAAAATTCTCGCGAAATCTTTACAAAAAAACCTCCATAACCCATAAGTTATTCTTTGGTGTGGAATAGGTTCATTTAGTATCATTGGTTCATATTTCTTTGAGGATGAAAATAGCTGTCCTGTAACAGTAACGTCCGAGCGCTACGTAAACATGGTAAAGACGTTTCTTATTTCAGAATACGATAGAAGAGGATTACTAAATAATAATGCCTGGTTATTTCATTTTTTGTCTAATGATATTGAAGTTGGTGGCGGTCACGTGATGTGATTTTTAAAAGTTAGAGTTTATTAACCAAATTTTTATAAGTTATAGCAAATCACAAAAAGTAAGCTGTAATTAGGTATAATAAAATGTTTATTTTGTTGTTGTACAATTTGTATTCGACAATTAAATTGAGTAGTTTATTATGGGGAATTCTATATAAGTATATCAGCAACCTCCGCCAAAGCTGCATCTTTTAGATCACAATCTCTGATGATGTACTCCATACTACTCATATTTGTATTAAAATTTCGGTGTCAAACCGTCCAAAATGTGCGCGATTTTCCATATTAACGAATCGTGAAAAACGGAAAAAATAACCTAACCCTTAAAGCAACACCGCATCAAAAATGCATCTGACAAAACGCATGCTTGTGAAGCGTCAGGTTTGACCAATGGCTCCAACCAATTCTGACGATACGGACACGCAGGGGCTCGACTGATGCTCGACGTTTTTCATCAGTTGGACTGATGGCATAATACAAACAAAAGAGGATATGACACCGCGCAGGTAGGCGTGCCCATGATACGTCACGCTGTGAGTAATTCCGCCATATTTTGTAAACGAAACACGTCTCTGTTAAGATCGCGTTGTGTTTTCAAGTCATTTTTGGTTCACTTTTAAGAAAGTGAAAATGGGGTGTGGTGTGTATGGTTGTGATACGGACAATCAATGCAAGGACTTTATGCCCGATTTTAGCTTCCCTAAAGACAAAGAAACACAACGTGTTTAGAAGCGTCTATGCAAACAAGAAGATAAGTTTAAAGTGAAAAATGCTAAAATCTGTTCTAGACATTTTGACGAAAGTGATTATGAACGTAATTTAAAGCATGACTTATTAGGCTATGTACCAAAAAACTATTGCCCTTTTCAAAAAAGAAGCTTTACCATCAAAAAACTTATCGAAGATGTCTCCACAAAAACAAATTTTAGCGAAAACAAGCAACAGAGAAGATCGTTAAAGTTTTAAACATTAACATTATGTATACTTTTTTTTAATTGTAGTTTCTTACTTTTGTCTATGCATCCTTATATTTTGCAAATTAATTACATTTTATAGTACTGCCATATACTCAAGCGGAATCATAATTGTAGATATCAAAGATGTTTCTAAATATTTTATAATAATGTATTATTCTTTAATATAAGTGGTTTTGAATTTGAAATGTATGAATTTTTATAGCAACCTGTAAGTTACCTAAAAATGCATTTAGTTAACTATCTAGCTTATATATACTAAGCTACAAGTTACTTTTCTGAGCAAAATTTTTGCGATTTATTAAATAGCTTAACCAACTTTTTCTTTATTTAAGACATCACACGTAGACCTCAAGCCTAAGTACTAACGTACCGTGGGCATCTGAAGAGAAGGGAAATGTAGTCTACTGACACGGGATTTGAAGGATTGGAGGTTGGGACGGAAAGGGAAAACATCTGCAGGCAAGTTGTTCCATAATCTGGAGACCCTAGGTATGAATGAGCGAGAGGTAAAGGTACCAAGAGTATCATAAGTAGTTATTAGCTTTCTGAGTAACTTTATCATACAGGTAAACTAAGAAAAAGTAAAAATTTACCAGGTAAATGGCAGTGACATATACTATGTGTTTTCTCGTCAAATTTATTTGGTTATGGATACATGGCATCAGCCATTAGTAATAAATACCATGTGACCATAAATAAATGAAAATTTGTAATAGAAAAACACGTTATAAACTGAACTGGCAATATATGGCGGATTAAATTCCTATACTTACCCTTAACTAAACCATTAGCTACCAAAAAATAAGCCATAGGCTAAAAAAATTAAATTAAAATTAATTTTTTATGTCACAAGAATCTCTGTAAAGTCTGTCTGAAGCATGTATCTATCCTATGCTAGCAACTGTTCTAAAAAACATATTTCAGTCACAAATATACAGATCTTTCTTATTCACCGCAAAAAACATTTGACAAAATTAGAGGAACAAACAAAATTCTTAATTATAACATATTTTCGAAAGACTCTGTATATATTTTAATAAGAATATGCCTCTAAATAACAATTATTATCTTAATTATTAAGCATAGTTTTATTTTATAAAATTATTTACATTTTCTTTTTACGTAAATAAATACATAGAACGCTATTGGCAGGTAATTTACCAATATCTATTATGTTAAATTAATTTATCCCTTTATTTAAATAATTATTTTAAATCATATACTTTAAAATTTTTTGTATTATAGATAAGCAGGAGGCAAAATATATTGCCAATAGAATTTACAAAAATAGCCTATAACTAGGGGTGGGCAAAATAATCGATTAATCGATTGAACGATTACAAAAAAATTAAAATCGATTAATCGATTTTTCGACTAATCGATTAATCAACTTTTCGACTAATAGACTTTCCGATTAATCGACTTTTAGATTAATCGATTTTCTCGATTAATCGGTTTTTCGATTAATCGATTTTCTCGATTAATCGGTTTTTCGATTAATCGATTAATCGATTTTTCGATTAATAGATTTTTCGATTAATCGATTTTATCAATTAATCGATTTTTTCGATTAATCGATTTTTTCGATTAATCGATTCTTTCTTATAATCATAACTCGACTATGAAACACGTATGCAACGAAATAATTTGAATATTTTTCGATCCGCGCTCCTTTAATTTTTAAGGGTCTAAAATTTAAATCGCCCGCCGGAACTGTGTTCAAGATAGGCAAGTTGTAAGCGCTGGAGTCGCTTTCATTATACCATTAGTAATGACATAATTTCGACTAGTTCAATAATCGATTTAGTCCGATTAATCGATATTGTCGATTAATCCATTTTTCGATTAATCGATTTTTCGATTAATCGATTAATCTATTTATCGATTAACCGATTAATCGATTTTGTCGATTAATCGATTTTTCGATTAATCGATTAATTTCGATTAATCGATGAATCGGAAATAATCGATTATTTCAAATAATCAAAAATCGATTATCTTTTTCGATAATCGCCCAGCCCTACCTATAACAACGTAAACTCTATATTGCGCGTTACAAATTTCAAAAATAAATCACAGCGTGACGTCATGCGCGAACCCGGACGAATTTGACACGGTTTTGTATCATCATGGTAGGTACGCGTTGCATATGAAAGGAACAATTTAAAATAATGGCCCGGTCTCATCAGGACTGACCATCAGTCATGTGTGAAAAGGCACTTAATTGTCGATGTGAATTAAACATTATAATAATGATAAAATAATAATACTCAAGTTAAATAAATTTGTAGATGGTTTTCATAAAAACAAAATTATAGGCAAAAATGTAAAATAAACATCACGCTTCTCTTTTCAATTATTTTAGATAGTCATTATTCGGAGAAATATGGGTTACAACATTTAAAAGAGATAAATAAACTTGTTCTGTAATGACGAGGCATCAATTATAAATAAAATTAAAATAGTGTAATCTATAATAGTCCTCGTCAAACATAAGTCATATTGTTACCATTTATAAAAAACTCTATAAACTAACTCGCATGCCCGAGCAATAAATCGCCTTGCAAGTTCAAAAGGCGTGAAAAAAGGTGTAAGCAAATTTAAATACACTGTTTGCAATAAATTTATACAATAATTTTGAATAAATAGCGAATTTATTTTATAATTCATTTAGACGGTTCATAAAACCTATTCGCCTGGACTAAATACGGGCGATATCTTGGACGGTCGGCATATCCGAACCAAAAAAATCAGTTTTTCTAGGAATATGACTAAGTTGACGGGGACTATGCCATACAGGGTGAGCTTTTTAAAGTGTTACAAGGCGATATCTCGAAAACCGTTTAAAATATTTTCATGAATTTTTTTTTTGCGTTAATAGAGAGATGGGGGATACATTTTAAACATATGTTTGACATTTATTTCCTCTCTCTATTTTGAGGGGTAGGGGGTAACTTCGGAATTTTAATTTAATTTTGTTTATAAAATTCGAATCTACGTAAAAAAATACGTGTGTGTACGAATTTTTTTTTTGATTTGCTCTTTCGATGACGGAACTATGGTTAGCAAAATGTTGATTGAATTTAAAAAATACATAAATTTTATCAATAAATTAAGTTCACTTATTTGCGAATTATATAGCGTCTGCCCAGATTTGGTTAACAAATGGGAAACTTTTTTATTTTTGATTTTACGAAAAAAAGATATTCTTGATAAAAAGTTTTGCTTGTTGTAAAAGTAAGACTGGCATTGAAAAAAAAAGATATGTTATACAGGGCGTAAAGAAAATCGAGTAGTTGTGGTAAATAGAATGGAATTTTCGCTAGTAATGTCATTTGTAAATGCAAATAAATACTTTTTTAATGAAACGTTTCATTAAACTTCTTTCTTAATACTTCTTTTATGACTTAAAGCGTTTTTTTTTTAAATCTAATAACTTATTTTTATTATCTTACCTGTATGTGGTGCTGCTTTCATAACAGGTAATAGGTAAGAGTGACATTGACGATGATGAGCTCGATATATTGCTTCATGTTACAGAGGACCCAAAAAAAGCCTTGAACAAAGATCCCATGAATGGGTTACTTAATTAAATTTATCCAAACTGTTTTGAAGAAAAACCAATAGAAAAATTTTAAACCAAAATTTATTCACGCATTTCCTGGAGACATGGATATACGATTTGATTATTGTCACTGGATAATGGGGTATTATGAAGATCATCCAAATTTCGGGTTTCAAATTTTGTTTTCCGTTAAAGCGACGTTTACCACCAACGGAATGTTTTCATCACAAAATTCGGGGTTTTGAAGTATAACTAATCCCTCCTGGGTAGTAGAATGTCGGAGTAAAGTGTCTCAGAAAGTTAATGTTGGGTGTGGTGTTTTGAGAAACAAAATTTTAGGACCAAGTTTTTTCGATAATATCATTAACGGGCAAATATTTCTAACTTTTTTGCAAAATGACTTTTTTGATATTATTGATGAGTTCCCCCACATGTAATGCAAGATTTAATATTTAGTTAGATGGTGCCCCTTGTCATTTCTCAGCAGAAGTATGAGCCCGGCTTAACTTCAATTTCAAAATTGGGCGAACTTCGAATCAAGATGATAATTTTGCGGATTGGCCGCCTAGGTCCCCCGACCTCACACCTCTTGATTTCTTCTTTTGGGGACGAATTAAGGAAATTGTTTACAAATAGAGACCTGAAAATCTTATTCATTTAAAAAAGCAGGATACGAGAAGCATGTGAAGAAATCCCAGCAGATCATGTAAGACATGCTGTTTGTCTGTTTAAGAAAAATCTTATTAAGTGCATTTAAAATAACGGTGGTTCTGTTGTGACCTAAAATTTGTTTTCAGGATCTGTTAGTTAAAATAAATAGTTTTCGAAATATTTTTTCTTAATTTTCATTACGCCCTGTATCACATATCTTTTTTTTCAATGCCAGTCTTACTTTTACAACAAGCAAAACTTTTTATCAAGAATAACTTTTTTTCGTAAAATCAAAAATAAAATAGTTTCCCATTTGGTAACCAAATCTGGGCAGACGCTGTATATTATTCGTTTCTATGGAAATGCGTAATTTTTACATAAGTCGACGAGCTGGTCCGGTCAGCTGGTTTGCTAGGTCCCCTAATTTGACCCCCTTGATTTTTTCTTGTGGGGTTTTATAAAGGACAAAGTGATGTTGACTACACCTACAAGTTCAGATGATATAAAAGTGGAAGACCGAATCCGCTTGGCGTGCTTATTAGTGACACTTAAAATGTTACAGCGGGTACGAAATTCATTTAGAAAAAGAGTGAGAAAGTGTTTGGAAGTTGGAGAGAGACATTTCGAACAATTTCTTAAGCTCGACAGACTATAAATAAATTGAAATTAAATGGTAAATATATTTTTTTTAAATTTTATAACCTAATAAATAGATCTCAAAAACACGCTGCCCGACCATAGGCGTCGGAAACGTAAATACGTAACTGCATGTAAGTAAGTGATAATAATACGCATTATACTAAGAAAAATACTTACCCAGGATTATACATCTGAATGTGCACGGCTAAATACTTGCAGAATAGCGCATGTTCCCACAGTCGCTTTTTTGAGGCATGTTCGCCGCGGTGAAAAATGTGTTTACATAAGGAAAACGACCGTTGTACATCTAACGATATAAAATATTTGCAAACTTAAAATGGTCCTTGAAACACTGATCTGTAAAAAAATACTAGTGTGAAAAATCTGTCTTAGTCTAGCCAAATCTGGATTTTTTGTAGCACACTATTAAATTTTTCTTTAATATGGACATGTTTTTCGTCACTTAAGGTTTGTAGTACTGCTTGTACGTTATCTAATATTTGTAGTGATTAGGCTAACGACAACGACGACTTTTGTAATGCTATGATGGCGTTGGTTATTTCTTGGTAGTTATTAAAAATAGTTTATAGATCAATTTCCACTTGAGGATCTTGAAATTTTAACTGACTTTTTTGATCTTTTTTGATTTTGATTCTTCAAGCCAATTATTAAGAAAATCTTGCTTGGGGCTATTTGCGAAAACTGTGATTTAAATAAGTACATTAACTACGATAACCCAATAGACGTAGTAAGATTGAATGGGATAGTTTACGATTTCGCAACTATAAACTGTACTTTGAATGTTTCTAATCAAGCTGACCAATTAGAAAAGCTGCCAGGGTCGCCGGTACAAAAACACCTCACTTCGACAAGCAACAGACGAAAATGCAAGGTCAAGACATACACGTGCAACAGACGGACAAGTTTTTTCTTGCAGCAATATAAATCCCAGTGTTTTGTTTTATGTCACCAAAATGTCCAGTGTTTGGGTAATAAAATTTAGTGATTGGCAGTGCTTTAAAGGATTATCTATGTCACATACTTTTGATAATTGAACACTGGCAAGGAGAAACTCAATTAAATGAAATTGTTTTATAAAATTTTAGCTTTTGTACTTTATTTTGCCGTACAAACTTAGGCCATGGTGGTGTTGCAATTTTTACAAATGATCAATTTAGTATTAGGTATATTGTGCTTAATGTTTCTGATTTTTGTTTGGAGGGAGTAGTTGAGTGTGCTAGTATTAAGATGAATAGTATGAAGTGTATCACAGTCGTCGTCTACCGTCAACCATCGGGTAATTTTGCACGCCTTCTAGACCTCTTACAAAACTCCTTGTTGATTTGTTCAGCCTTCAGCAACACATTATTATGGGAGGTGATTTTAATGTAGACTTTTCTAAGCCTAGTACGAGCTTAACACTTTTAAAGGATCTACTGAACTATTTTGGAATTAGTGCCACTATTCGTGAATCGACAATAATAACTTCAGTTTCCGGGACCTGCTTTGATAATTTATTAATTAGCGACAATTTGTGCTGTAAAGCAAACGCTGTGAACCATGCTGTGTCGGATCACTACTCTCAGTTTGTGCAATTTTGTAATAATAATACTTCATTAATTATATTAGGAACGAAAGTTGGTGTGACATTTTTTCTCGGTCATGTCCTAACAGGGCCTTTGATTTAGTCGCCAATATTCTGTTATACTACTTTGGAGTGTGTTTCCGTTGCAGCGTCGTCTTCTTAATAAAAAATCTCTTAAAAAATATAAGCTCAGTCTAAAACTTCTTCGTTTAAAAGGAAGAGTTACACTTTACATCGAACTAGCAAAACACGATCGTCGCTACAGGGAGTTGAATGTATTTTTGAATCGTCAGTATTGGGAAAAGTTGAGATTATATAGAACTAAATATCATGATGTACAAATTAACAGCGCGCAAAATAAATCAAGGGCCATGTGGTCTTTTATCAGTAAAATTCAATCAATTTAGTATTGTATTAGGTATATTGTGCTTAATGTTTCTGATTTTTGTTTGGACCCAATCCAACCTGAACAAATTTTGCTGGTAGACTTTTGCAACCACCCTGTATACCTAAAATGAAAATATCAATATAATAGATTTTTAAGTATTCAGCAAGATGGAACTTTTAAAAGATCGACTGGTTGATAGCCTGAAGGTTTTTATAAGTGTGTTAAGGCAATGATTCCCAACATTTTTATACTTGAGTACCACCTGAGAATTGTAGGGTCGTAGCGTAACCCTAGTTATGTTATAACTTTTTGAGGGGTCAAATAAATTATATGTGAATAACTTTACAAAATATATTTAAGTATAAATAAAACAAAATACAGCAAATAAATCTATAAAACTAGAAAAAGCCATTTATATGGAAGCCCATTGTACATTCAGCGTGGAAAGTTGTAAGTTTTACCATAGTACTTTTGTTTTGTATTATTGCTCTTCTGCGTACCACCAGTTGGGAACCAATTTTGAATAAGGGTTTTTGTTGGTAGCTAAAGCTAGGTAGGTATTGCTAAAGTTAGGCCAGTTTCTCAATCCTGCTTTTGTGAAACATGGAACACAATGACACATTAAATTTGAGCGAAGAAGCAAATCTAATATTCGATATTGAGTTATATTTAGTTGCAGTGATAAAATTTACAAAATATTATTATTTTTGCGAATAGGGTAAAGTACTAAAAAGCATTAATTGCATCATAAAATTTTAATACTATTTGTCATTCGCTTCTTAGGTAGTTAGAAATAAATTTACTCTACATTCATGAACAAGCTACAACAGATAAATGATCAATTTTATCTAGCTGGATGGAACATTCTCCTTCAGCGATATATCTTTCACAAAGTGTCATAATTTCTGTCGTATAAACGTCTGTTAGTGGAAAAAAGGACTTAATAAGTTTGTGTTTTCGGCAAGTTCTCAGACACATTTCAAATTCAGTCGCGACGCGCCTTTCTGACCGAGAGCATCATCGTATTGTCTTTTTGGGCCCTTCCCGAATATCACGTATTACTAAGTTTGCTCCATGTGATGTAAGTAAAAAAAGTATTTAAAAATTGGTCTATATTAAATTAAATCATAAGGTTCAGGTCTACAACGTTTACAATAGCGGCAGATAAATAAGGGAATCTATAGTCATTAAAACAAATTTAATGTACGTAGATCTTAAAAATCTGTAGTTTATCTCTGAAAAATTCGAACTCTTGGATTGGTTTTTTCTAAATGGAAAATGATGTAAGCAGTTAATTAGTATTTTATTTTTTACGTTGAATAAATTAACAGGTAATTCGGCGTTTATAGGTGTCCGGTTTTCAATGGTTTTTAGGATCCCCTACTAGCAAAAATAGAGTATTATTTCTTTCAAAAAACAGATTCTTAAATGAAGTTTTCTCCCTAGTTTTTGAAATATACAGTAAATTTTTAAAAATTTTTCTTACACCCCTCGTATTTCTATTGGAATATATTTTTTGCAAACGTAAAAACGGACTCTTATAGAGCATTTTTTTGTAGAATTGAGTAACGTAATCGATTTCCTTAAGTACTTGCCATGAGGTAATTTCTATTTAGAAACAAATCAAAATTGTGCTTTTTTTACTGTCTTTACTCAGTCTATTTTTAGCTTTTCAGAATATAATAGTTAAAAACTGTTTCCATTAAATTCTGTCCACGATTTAAGTTTTTGCAGATTTTGGTTCCTTTTTCATGGTAGGCTGTGGTGAATATATTATTATAAGGTGCAATAAACTTTGAGTTTCATAAGCATAAACAATTTTTTTAACCTAACATCAGACACTGGATTATTCTAGTTCTTATTAATTGTTTCAAGTTAATTTTTTTAAATGACTATTTAAGGTATAACATTAGGTAATCAGGGTGCCCAAAATGTATAGAGCCCTTGTTCTATAGCATTTTTAAGAGTTGTAAGAACAACTGTTTAAATAAAAGTTTTTTAGTTTTATAAGACGCATGTTTTGACGATGTCAGTAATTTTTTTTTCAGTTGTCGATTTAACGCAGTGACGTCGTCTTTTTGTTAAATAGCAACATACATGTTTTACTTACATACCGACATGTAATAGTATATTATACTCTGAGGTGAAAGTGTTTTATTACTGCGAGAGATAGTTGACCAAGGCGCAAAGGGCCGATGTCAACTAAATTTCGAGACGGGAATGAAACTTTTTTCCGAGGGTTGTATCAGGGCCTATTTTACCAATGGCCCCGGTAGGCCGGGGCTTGAGACCCCACTTTCAGAGGAGTCCCGCGCTCGGCCTGAAAGACACTATACTTATCCAAATAATATAAGACAAAAACATACTTTATTTGCAAAACTAAAATGCCAAACTCTGGTAGTAACTAATTTATTTTCTTTACGATATCACTAGCTTTCTCCCGCGAGTTCGTGCAAGTGGTATAGGTGATAATAGTGTAGTTTTGATGTCATGATTATGAATACATGAAACATGAGTTAGGTTAGTTATATCTAGAGACCGGATTTCAATATTACATGACGAAAAATACGGGGTCGGACTCAGGTAACTGATGGAAAAGGTAGGTAAATGAGATGAAATTAATATTAGATTTTGTCAGGTTGTATTTATGAATTATTGCTTATAAAATATAAAATGAACCAACTTTACAAAAGGAAACGCACTGAAAAGTATAAAATAATATTTTTACGTACCTATTTATTACTGCGGTTAATGGTCAACTTAATTTTGTTTATTGTTATGAAAATGTTTTTCCTTTTTAGTGCACCTATTCTTCCCCCCTCCCTTCATCTAATCTCCCCCTTTTTAAATTTGTAATGGCCATGTCATATTACATTTTCTGACTTCAATAACCCCGAAAATGTCTAATTAGTTAACATTTTTGAAGAAATTCCAACCCGCCCCTTTTACTCCCCACCGCAGTGGCGCAGGCAAGGGGGGGGCTGACCCCCCCCCCCCCCCCCCCAAGGCCTAAAGATTACCTTACCCATTTCCCAAATTAACGAAAATAAAGCAATATTTGTCAAAATTTTTTGTCAAAACCCCCCCCCCCCCAGAGCGTATTTGTCAAAAAATTTTGTCAGGTTGGGTTGGGTTGGGTTGGGTTTGATTGGGTTGATTTCCCCCCTCCCTAGTTTATTTACTTAACATCTATTACACAAAATTATACTGTACACATTTTTGGAAAAATTCCCAGCTACTTCTTTTATTAGCCCCCTCCGTTAACTTTTTTGGCATATATTAGAAAAAAATAGATTTTCTGACCTCAATAACCCCGAAACTGACATATTCGTTATCATTTTTGGAGACATTTTCACCCGATCCCTTTTATCCCCCCTACTCGACAACTTTTTCAACATCTGTTAGAGAAAATTGGATTTTCTGACCTCAATAACCCCGAAAATGACTCCTTGATTAAGGTTTTTGATGAATTTGCCAGTCGCTTTTTACCCCAATGCCAAAATGTCATATTGGTTCAAATGTCAATCGCTCTCTTTTTATCCCCCCTCCTCGTTAATTTTTTTACCATCTATTAGACAAAATTAGGTTTTGGAACCTCAATAACCCCAGAAATGATACATCTAACATTTTTGGAGAAATTCCCAGCCGCGCCTTTTTATCCCCCCACCCCGTTATATTTTTTAATAACTGTTACTGTTAGACAAAATTAGATTTTCTGAGCTCAATATCCCCAGTTTGGAGTTAATAGACAATCTAATATTTTTTCTTCATACAAAGTTTAAACCCCTATTTCACCCCCTTAGGGTTTTAATTTTGGAAAATCCCTTCCTTAGTGCACGCCTAACGTTATATAAGAAACCTCTTCAAAGTAATTCTTTTGAATTTTTTTAGGTCGAAAAATGCCATTTGCATGTCCCTCTTTGGCACCTAATAACTCGAAAACAAAACTTCAGATCGAAAAACGGATTCATAAGAAACTTTAAAATCCCAAATACTTTCTTTTTGCAATACAATAAACAACCTAAAATTACTGGAAATTGGATATATTTGGGAAAAACTGGCAATTTCTATTTTCGACTCAAATATGTATTTTACCGTTTTTAATTTTTTGGGTGATCAAAATGGTTCAATATACGTAAAATCCCATAGGTATACGTCGTCGGAAAGAGCTCGTCGCAATACATGACATCCATATCTTTTAATAATAATAATAATAATAAAGATGTTTATTTATGCCAATAAAACAATTAAAAATATAAATATAAAAATGATAAACTAAAAAATAAAACCAAAAAATGACAGTAGTATACTAATTGGCATAAATAGGTAGGGTTTTGATTTATAAAAAATCATTCTTCCAATCCTACCCTTACTAAATAATTTTTTATATTTTTTTTGAATGTTATATAGCTTAAGCCCCTCAGACTAGAAGGAATATTATTATAAATTACAGAAGAGGTATATTTAAACGAAGACTTATATTTTTCAGTATGATGTTTAGGTATTTCTATTGCGTTCTGATTTCTAGTATTAACATTATGAATATTATTCCTGAATTCAATTTTTTCAAATAAATATCTTGGTTTCTGAGTTAAAATTATTTTATAAATAAAACAGGATATGTGGATTTCGCGTCTTTTTTCTAATTTAATTAAATTATGTTGGTCAAAACTAGGTGATACGTGATCATACTTTTTTAGCCCTATTGAAAAACGAACACAGTTATTTTGAAGAATTTGTAATTTCTGTTTATCTTCGTTACTGATATTTTTGTGATAAATGATATCACAGTAATCTAATCCACTTAGAATAATTGAGTCAATCAGTCTAAGTTTAGTATCGGTATTTAAGTAGTCCTTAAAGTTATATAAAATTCTTAGTTTGTAGTATGCTTTTTTAATTATATTTTTTATATGTTCATGAAAATTAAGATGCTGATCAAAAATTACTCCAAGATTTTTGCCAAATTCGATTGACGGTATCTTAAAACTATTATTAAGAACAATTTTGAAATCAGAATTATTTGTTATTTTAGTGATTAGTGTTTTAGGACCAGTTAAAATTAAGTTAGTTTTATTTTCATAAAACTAACTTAATTTTAACTGGTCCTAAAACACTTTTAGTTTATTCATTCTTTATAGGAAGGGGGCAATCGCCGATTAAACTTCGATTTTTTGACTTTTTTTGCCGTCGACATCGGTATATTTGAATCACTATATTTTTTCGTATCTAATTTTATACCTATTTTTCAACACTATATAGGGATAATTACACTTTAAAAGCAATATCGAATGGGTCATCCAGGAGCATACTTAAGGGGTAAAGACAAATTTTTCATGATTTTTCCGACAAATCCTATGTTTAACCGACATTTATTATTCCACACTATTTTCCTTATTTAGCGTTCCTTTTTGGTTTATTTTATCCGCTAATTATAAGAATACCTCCCACTAATTTAAATCGCTTATTTTTTGGTAAAATTATAAATAAATAGGTTTATTTGCATCGGGAACATACAAAATTTGAAAATTTTTGAATTTTCGAAAAATGCCATGAAAATAAAGAATTGCAGTTTATTTACTCGAAATTATTAAGATATGATGTGTCAAAATTTCGCAAATGTTCCAGTTTTTGTTGCAAAATTGAAAGGTTCCTGGACCGAATTCGGCTTGAAATTTACATAAATAAAATTTTAGGAACCTTCTATTTTAAGTGCCGGGATATTTCATAGGATGAGTTACGCATTAAATGCAATTTTATTGAATTTTCGATGACCCTACAACACTGGAATTCGCCATGTGCTCATTATGAGTCTTAAAAACACTTTTAACGACAGCCAGTGGTATCACGTTTTACAAGTATCGAAATTCGCACGAAAATTTTCAGTAGAAAATCCTTTTTTTAAACGCTTTTATTAGCTTGACTTGTAACATTATAATGGAATCTTACAATTCACTTTTCACCCACTTCTAATTGTCGTATCGATTTGAAACTTTGCAAACCTATGCAATTCCGGTGACAATACAATAACATGTTGTTTTTTTCATTAAAAAAATATTCGAAATGGAAATTATTTTTATTATTATTGATTCTACGAAAAAAAATGTCTGTTTATAAAAAGTTCTGCATAGTGATAAAATAGCATTGCCATTCAAAAATTTGATCTAGGCGATACAGGGTGGCTCAAAAATGTGAAAATCCAAATCCGCGTGGAGCTAAAAAGACATAAAATCATTATTTGAAGGTAAACTGCCACTGAAAATGTACTAGAGTTAATTTTTTTATGTTAGTGAATTAGGTTTGGAACATATTATAGCAGATCCCAAAAAAAAAAATAATTTTTTAATATCGCCTTTACAAAAAAAGTATATATAAAAGTTCTACATTGTGGAAAAAGAGCATGGTTAGTCAAAAATTGTATCTAGGGCATGCAGGGTGGCTAAAAAATGTAAATTTAAATTGTCACTTTCACCTTTTTGAACCACCCTGTATAGTCCTACATCAACTTTTTGAAAAATTAATTTTATTTTTGGGACCTAATCGACTAAAAAACTAAAAAACACGCTTTTATGATTAGCGCACTAAAAAGTTAGAAATAAATATTTTCCTTTTATAGTTAACAGAAAACCGGGATGTGCAGTGCGCGCATCGTGCGAAAAGTAAAGCAACTTACAAACTGCGCCTCCCTTTACTCCGCACACATGCATACCCCGGTTTTCTGTTAACTTGTACAGCTATAATATATTTGGTCTTTAAATAGGTAATTAAATTTAAACGCGTGGGGCGCAGTTATGTAGCGGTCTAGGCATAATAAACAAAATTTAATGTATGCCTAGACCGCTGTATATGTAAGCGCGCCCCACGCTTTTAAATTTAATAACCTTTTTAAAGACCAAATGTTTTATAGCTGTACAAGTTAACAGAAAACCGGGGTATGCATGTGTGCGGAGTAAAGGGAGGCGCAGTTTGTAAGTTGCTTTAGTTGTCGCAAGATGCGCGCACTGCACATCTCGGTTTATATTTCGGAAAAAAATTATTTTTAACTTTTTAGTGCGCTACTCATAAAAATGTGTTTTTTAGATTTTTAAACTATAATTTATTGTTAATAAAGACCAAAATAAATGGATAACAACAATCGCCATAAACATTTAATTTATATAGAGAACATAAAAAAATATTCAGATTTATTTGGAATATGCATATTCCCTATTCTCGTTGTTTCCCTTTTTCTGACTGTATGTCTCCGTTTTCCACCATAAACTTTTTTTTAGCATTCTCATTTCTGTCACATCTATCCTCTTTTCATGAATTTTGTTGGTGATATATCATTGCAGGGCCGACTACAACTTTATAAACCACTCTGCTCTTCTTTATTCTAATTCAACTATCACAAAATACAACAGAAATCCATGACAAGAGACCCTGGTGCAGACTAGTCGTGAATACTGCTATGAAGTAATTAAAGGTATCTTAAGAGCGCTTCTTTTCAACATCTTTATCACTGACATAAATCAACAGATTATTGAAAAGTGTTAAACATTTTTGCTGACTATTATTGCAGCCAAAAGCTATGCGGAATTAAGCTATATGTATACAGAAGTTGTCAATGAATAGTATATTGTACAACGAGCATGGAATGACATGCATTTCCTACGAGTATGACGTTTGCAGCACGATGCCGCAGGCGAGTGCTGCAAATCATACGAGTAGGAAATGGTCATTCCATGCGAGTTTTACACTATACTTTTTCTACGAATGTTACTGTTAATAAAATGGGATTAGTAATATTTTTCTTTTTAAGATGTCAAAAAATGTCAATGAAATTATAAAGATTTTGAACGCGGCACCGGTCAACGCCACCTTTGTAAAAAATACCCGTGCACAATGGGAGCGTTGTAGTTCAATCACCATGGTGATTGAAGCACAATGAAAAGGTGTAAACCACAATGTACCATGTTCTGAAATTACTATTGAATATACAATACAGGTTTTTATTGACATGAGTAGAAAAAAGTCTTTTTGGTGCAAAGAACATTGATTTGTAGTCAAATATCAATCTCATATTATTGTCAAATAATCATGTAAAGATAGATTGAAGTCTGCTGTGGATCACTAATTCAGAAATAAAGAGTAACATTTTTAGGGCTTTCTATGAATACTTAAAGTTGGAAAATCAGGCTGAAATGTGTTTATTTAAAATGCGCTTCTACTCGACAGATGAATATTTTATGTATAAAGAATAAAAAATTGTCTATTTTATATGAATTTATAAATATATTTGTTGATGATGCATTATTGCAGGGTTGATTGCCACTTCCGTCGTACGCTAATTCCACGATCATTAATGATTGTGATGCAAGGAACTATATGATTTGCTATTTCTGGGTTATTGTGTGGATTAGTTGAATTTCTTAGGTTATAATTGACATATCCAAATCTTGTAATAGTCTTTAGAAACTAAAACATATATTACATTAATTTTACTGTTTATTTTTCATTACTGGGAATTATCTGAGGTTCCTCTGGATTATAGCCCCTGTATTGTATCCTGGAGTGTCCTGGACAATTCTTATGCAAACTTGTCAAAAAGGAAACACTAAATTGTGTAAAATTCCACTTTATTGAAACACTTCAACTTTTTCTAATAAAAATCCGCCTTGTTTCGCTACACGGTAGCTTTCTCAAGAATGAGTGAATCTTAAACTAGAACTGAAGGGTTAACAGATATTTACCTAAAATAAGGGTGGGTGCGGAATTTCCAAAAGTGTTATAAAATTAGTTTAACAATGGGGAATTATGAAGGTCTAATTGCGAGTTTAACAAGGTGTGGGTATTTTTAAGTTTATTTATTTCTAGGGATTCCAATAGATTTAACCTTGTTCCTTTGTTGTCGGTATGCAAAATTTGGAAATTGTTATCAAAATTATAGTTGGTCTCTAAAAGGTGATTTGCTTAATGTGAATCTGTTTTTTTTATTAAAAAAACTAGACCTATGTTCCTTAATTCTTTTAGAAAAACTTCTTCCTGTCTGGCCTATGTATGTCTCAGGGCAATCTTGACACGTTAACTTGTAGACACCTGATTTATTATCTTTATCTGTTACTGACTTATTATTTTTGATAAACCTACCAGTAGAAAAGTTAGTTCTAAAAGTGATATTAATTTTTAAGTTTTTAAAAAAGTGGGCAATCCTGTTGCTTGCTTGACCAATGTATGTAATTAATCTGTAGGATGTTTTTTCTTTTATAAAAGGATAAACCATACTGATTGATTTTTTATATAATTTTTGGTTTAATATTTTGTTAATTAGGTAGATACTATAGCCGTTGTTTATTGCGATTTGTTTAATTATATTTAATTCGTTTTGAATGTTTGATTTATTTAGTACTGTCAATAATCTGTGTATCATGCTGTGGAAAGCCCCTAATTTGTGTTGTATGGGATGGCAAGATGTATAGTGTATTGTGGTATCTGTGTGTGTGGGTTTATGAAAAATAGAAAAGTTGTGTTGGTCTATTTCGCGTACTATAGTTAGATCCAAAAAGTTTAGTGAATTATTTGTTTCTTTTTCAATAGTAAAATGCATGCTAGGGTGGATGTTATTAATAAAATCTAGAAATTGAGTCAATTGTCTATCAGTACCGGTAAAGCACGCTAGAACGTCGTCTACATACCTGTACCAGTAAATAAACTTATTGAATAATGAATTGAATTGAAACATGTCGGATTTTTATTAGAAAAAGTTCAAGTGTTTAAATAAAGTGGAATTTTACACAATTTAGTGTTTTCTTTTTGACAAGTTTGTTAAGATGGAGTTCCACCAAGTAAAGGCAGAATCAATCCAATTCTTATGCACTTTTCCTCGTAGGTACCTACACTTTCATAATTCCTGCAGCAGAATTCCACCGCGTAGGCGTTTTGTAGCACCGTATATATTTTTATAAAATTCTTTGTATAAAATTTAAAATTGCCATAGCTAAACATCAGCATCAAAACAAAGAAAAAATTTGCTGACTGGCGAAATTTTATTGGTCTATAAAACCTTGAAACTTGCCCAAATCTGATGAACAATGGAGTATTTTGAGAAAGAAACATAAACGCGGATTTCAGTTTCTTGAACAATAAGTTTCCAGTTTTTTTTTAGTCGTCATAACTAAAAGCAATAAACCTGAACCAACTAATAAATGCGAGAGCGCATTTACAGTTAATGTTACCGGACTGTAAATTTGCTTTATAATAAAAATAAATATACAGAGTGTTGTGAAACTACCCCGTCAAAAATCTTCTTTGGTCAAAATTAAGAAAATAAGTTGTTATTAACATAGGATATGAAACGCTTCGTTTCCAAGATACAGGACGATGCAATTTTAAGTATTTTCTGGTTTTTCTTATTTATTATACACCTTTTCAAAGATAGATCATACCAATTAATTTCGGGCATACAACACTTTCTGGAGCACATACCTATAGAAGAACCTTATAGTTATAACTATTTAAAATAATCTACAGAATGATATTATTTACGTCACCATACAATTAAAACATGAAACTTGATTCACTGAGGTTAAGAAAACAATTTCTTTTTTCAAACGAATAATGTTGTAACGTTCGCTACTGTTGTATTTTCATGTAGTTGAGTTGCTGCTTGGGTCTTGGTTATTTTCGAGCATGAGCGAATGCAACGCGTGAATTCGCGAGAGTATGAACTCAAAGTAGAAGTACGAGTCATACCCTCCAGTTTGACGTTTGTGACTTTTGAACTGTCATTTGTCCGACATGACAGTCTGAAAGCTGGGTTGACAAAAAGCCCCTTTCCTAGAGGAAATTATTAAAATCTTTCTGTAGATGAATCTTTGTTAGGGACTCTAAAAGGGTGAGTGGTGTTGATTTTTCTGATTTTAGATATATATTTTGTAAGGACGGGAATTCTAACCTATAATCTCATGTGCCGGAATTTCATTGCCGTTCTTCATAAGGAGGATCCAGACCAATGGTTTAATTACTTAATTATTTGGATTATGTACTCAGTGAAATTATCTCCTTGAGCCACGGTTTTTAGAAGTCAGCTTTTTGACGTTTTGTTCGTTCGGAGAAGTCCTGAGCCTGTGTTTCTGTCCAAGCCTTTGGAGTGGAGGATTAACCCCACAAATAATAATTTTCGATCTTGGGATCGACATTTGGTGTTCCATGGTCCAAGCTTTAAACGACATCAAGATAAGTACCTAATTTTATAATCGCCACGAAAAGCCAAATGTTTTGATTTATCATATTTAAAAAAAAACTGATTTAATGTTGTGTTGTAAAGGTGTTGCAACTTCCTAGAGCTAGTTAAGGAATTATCATTTTCCTTTTTATTACATTTGATTCATATTCTACGATGCCTTTCTTTCCTTTTTAAATTAAACATTTAAATTAAGTACTTTTAATTTTATTTCATAACGATTTACGTTTTTGAGT